>PVIJ01012809.1:0-47942 GCA_004024925.1 Scalopus aquaticus
AATTAGAGGGAATCATACTCAGTAAAATAAGCCAGAAAGAAAAAGAAAAATATCGAATGGTTTCACTTATAACAGGACTATAGGGAAACCAAATAGGAGAGAGACACTCGGGGTGGGTGGGGGAGGATAAGGGCACAAAATGGAATAGAAAAGAATACAAGGGACCATGGAGATGGATCACGGGTGAATTGGTGGTGGGCTACCCAAGGGGAATACAAAATGTAAAAGACATAAATAACAATAATAAAAAAAAATTAATTAATTAATTAAAAAAAAATCCGTTTTAGACTCTTAGATTTTTTAGCGTCCCTACTCCTAATAACTTGAGAGGTTTCCAAGGGATTAGTACCTTGCCTTTTAGGTAAGGCAACCAAAACCCATGAAGAAGCAGTATGCACCAAGGTGAGAAGAAAGAACTCTTTCTGGGCATGGGTCATATAAGGTTTACAAAATCAAATCTGAATTAAAATTGGATTAAACATAGTGCCTCCTACCACCTGCTGATACTCAACTAAGTATCAGTTAAAATGAGTTTCTGCCTGCTTTTAAAACAGCCATCTTTTAAAAAAAAAGATTTATTTTATTTATGCATACAAGAATTGGGATCTAGGCCAGAGGTGTGGGGTGGGGTGAGAAGATTTATCAGAGACAGTGGGAAGCAGAACAGGCAGATCTACTGAAATACACTGCTGAGGGGAGCAGCGGGCAAGACAGGAGGGGTCTGCTGAGCCATGTGAGTCAGCTCTCTGGCCCAGGATTGAACTCACGCTGCAGTGGCTGGTGAGAGCTTGATAGCACTGAGACTTTAACCCCTGTGCTACCAGGGAGGTCCCTAACCCCTAAAACAACCATCTTTAAATTGAAAACAAATTGATCCCATGTGCAAGTTGACTATCCAGTGGCAAACTGAATTTCACATTTAAGGACAATAACATTTTCCCTTTTGAGGATATGACAATTTGGGGGTCCACGGACTTTCTTTTTGATTTTTCTCCCCCCTTCCCCAAACACTATTTCTTCACTAAAAAGGGCAATTTAGTAATAAATGCAATTGGTTCAAAGGGTGCCTCACTTAACTTCAAGTAAAGATCATAGGGTCATTCAGAACACAAGCAAAAATAAACTCAAAGTTCCTCCTTGATTACATTCCCTCATACCATTTAAATCATCTTTGAATTTCTTTTAAGATACAATTTTCTTTGAGATAGAGAAAATACACTTTCACTTATTAACCATGCTTTCAGAAATGAGACAAAACCTACACCAATAGTTAAAACTCTGCTAGTAAGGTTAATATATTTGAAAAACATGAAAACCAACTGCCTCTTATATAGCATAATTAGATAACCAGGGAAAATATTTCCCAGGAGATTTAAAGTTTAAATAATAAACAGATACTGATTATTGGAGGAAATAATATAAATTTAGCTCTACCTGTGAGATATGGCGGGTTTGTGGCCATCTTTTAGGCCAGGTATATCCTCATGTAAATATGCCAGTCCTCTAGCCATGGTTTCTGCAATATGACACAATTCATTCCAAGAGACCACATTAGCCTTAAGAAAGTCTGACAGTGAACCCTAAAGAAAGGGGGGGGGGAAAAAAACAATGTATGTTCTTGACAAAAGCTGTATGTATATGGAGATTTTCCTTTTTACTTTTAAGTAGTTATGGAAGACAACATGTCTTTTTTTTTTAAATAATAACATTCAAAAAGCGATCTTTCTGGAATGATTCAATTTCACATTACTAAGCATTTGACTAGAAAAGTAGTACTACTAATCCTTGAAGGTCTGCTATAAGCAGAGTCTGTCAGTGTCCCCCTATTTAGAAGACAAAAGTTAATAGAGACTAGTTGAACATCTAATATTAAGTATTTTAAAAATTAAAATGCATTGACTATAGAGACTCTCTCCAACATAAAGAATCTACAGATTGCTGCCATACTCTTGGTTAAGAACTTATAACAGACCCACTTATATCTGACAATGATGAAACAAATTACCAAGGACATTACCAAAATTTCCTATTTATTAATGTGTACTACTCTGAAAATAGAAAAACTGAGGGAAAAATATGTGTGTTTTGGTGATAGATTAGTGATAGACCAAAGATAAGGCAAGTGTCCTGACTAGTTTTGTTGCTAAGCTACACTGATTAAAAAGTTTTAAGCCACAAATTTCAAGGTGAAAAAAAAAAAATGGTGTCTGAATCAAAATGGATCATAAATGGTAAATGTAAATTACTAAGCATTGGCTATTCTAAAATAAATTCTTGTAAGGGAGGCTAACTACAGCACATAAATTTAGGGAAAAAAGACTGATATTACAAGTAGAGGGTTAGGTGAAAAAGCTGCTAGCTATGCTCTTTTATTAAATTATCTTTTAAAAAATATTTTTATTTATAAATATTAACCAACAAGCTATTCCTAGAAAAATGAGTCTGAGGAATTTGTAACCAACATTAGATAAGTCAACCCTAACTTTTACTGAGTTAAAATGGAAAATAGTTTCACCTTTTCATGAAATGCTGTGATAAGCCAAAGATCCACATCAACACTGGTGCCTCGTTTTTCTGCCCCAATGAACTGTAATATGTTTTCATGTTTCATTCCAGGCAAACTATATACTTCATATTCATTTTGCCACGACTGCTTATCCTATAGTTTAAAAGAAAGAACAGTGAAAAAGCAAAGAATACAAAGGCAAATAAACCATATCTAAGGTAAGTTCAAAAGGAAAATTTTAAAATAAAGCTAAGTACTAAAAGATTCTTCGGTTTTGTTTTATAGTTTTTTTTAAATAAAGAAAACCTTCTCAATATTCAACAGTTTCATACCAAATCCCTGCCCTGTGCCATTCCCTCCAAACATACTTTTCCTGTGTCTCTGAGTTTGTAAACACAAGAGCTGATAAGAAATGCTGCATTTCTGTACACACAATATAGTTAGTAGTAGAGTGTCATTTTATCAACTGAGAAGTTACTTGTCTTACCAGAATAATCTCCCTGAGAGATGAAATTCATCCCTGATAGGATAAACTTCATCTGAGGATGAGAAAGTTCTCTTTTTCAAATAGACTAACATATCAAACATTCTTAACAAAATGTTTAGAATACCTGACAGAGAACAAGATAACAATGTAGTAAAAATATGCAATACAATTATCTAAAACACATATTACTCATTTGTGCTGTCAAGTGGTCTTTATATATTACAGATCACAAATTATTCATTCCTTTTCAAAGAAAGGCTAATGAAAAGGGGGAGGCAATAGAACATAACAGTTAGGAACCCTCTAGATACAAATATTAAGTACCTTTGGCAGGGTACAAAATCATTCTGTTTCCTTATTAGCGAAACAGGGCTGTAGTGTCTGCCTCACAGAACTGTTGTATTAAAACGTATATTGTGTATTGTATTATATGTCTGGGTAATATATGAACACATTAGTGAGTACTCCCATGTAAAGTATACTCTACATGACTCAGTAGATCATTCAATAAAATGTTAGCTACTATTATTACAGTTGTTACTCTTACCCTATTATCATTTAAATGCCTTTCTCTGATTATTAGACTTCCTCACACCCTGACTGTATTTGTGAATCTTGGGACAACAGAATAGACTTTTCCTTGAAAACTAAACTATCACTTAGACTATCTGCAGTGCTACAAAAAAAAAAAAAAAAAAGTAATAAACTTCACAGAATCTAGGAAACAGGCTTTATAGAAAGCAGGAAGGCTACAATCTACATATATTAAGACAAATAAGATGATAATACTATGAAGTTATTACTCTTTCATATTATTATGCTGAAATATGGAAGATCCAATGTCTCGGTGTAGCAGTGAAGCCTGTAACACACACCCAGCCAGGATCACAGTGTGCATAGCATTAGCTTCAGGGGTATATAAGCAAGAGACAGGGAAGAGGTAATCATTAAAGATCTATATCACCTATGGAATAAAGCAAAGCATAAGCACGACTCAGAGACTCATTAGACCTGGGTTTCATGAGGTGAGGCCCTTTAAAAGAAAAACAATTCAATAGTAAACTAACTACAGTATTGATCTTCTGTCTCTGAAAATTCACCCAAAAAGCCTGAAATGATTACATAAACACTCAAGGTAGAACAAAAACAAATCAGTCTAGTAATATACCTTCAAATAGCAATTCTAAAACAAAGCACACTATTCTTTCCCTGTTCTGTTTGCTTTTTCTGATAAGGTCAATGAGATGTTAAATTTTATCCAATCAATGAATTATATTTTTTATTGGAATCCTCATCTTCACTTAGCATTTCTGTAATTTTTATTGGCAAATCATATTCTCTAAGTTAATTTATTGTAATTTTGCCATTCTAAGCAAACAATGGTTTTTGTACCATTAATGCAATTTGTCAGATGAAAAAACATATCAAAGAGCTGACTGCTTTTTGCAGTGTCACAAAGAACCACCTGGAAACAAATGGTTTGTGTTTTCAGACTGATTCTGAATTATAATAAGCTAGCCAACTCTGTATTTTAAAAAAATATATGCAGATTAGAAAAATGCAGTAACCATACCTGTATCGGAAATATTTTGACAGCTACGTATTCATTGAGCAATTGGGCTTTCCAGACACAACCAAATCTTCCCCTTGCTTTCACTTCTAGTAATTGCAGTGGCTTTAAACCTAATAATGGAGAGGGTGGGGGTGGTCCTGGGTCCTATAGATAAATAACAACAATATTATTAAAAAGCAGCACATGATAAATACATGTATTATTCAAAATATAAGAAGAAATAGTATACTGAGGAATCAACTGACAGAAACAGTAAACACAGATGACATTAATTTCAACCTTGCCAAAACAGTTTTCAAGCATTACTAGTTATATTGTTCACAGGGCAAGCAATTTGAATTGAGAGTTATAGTAACTTTCAGGTACTACTACTACAGGAGTAGTACTATATGAGTACTACCATATAACATGAGAAAAAAATCTAAAATCATTCTGATCTAGTCTCACTTAATTTTCCCAAGATTTTCTGTAACTTTTAGGACACTGCTTCCAGTATTTCATTGGTTTCATCAGTTGATACCCCCTTACTTGACAAAGATTTGAAAAGCACCAGAAAAAGAACATTATGGCTATATATCTCAAAGAATACTTCTCTGCAAAACCTACTTTCCCCAGTGACTGACTTCAAATCATTTTTCATTTACCTCAGAAATACCCAGTCATTCTCAAATATATTGTAGATATATTAAATACAAGTACATAAAAGAAATACTAACATTAATGTTGCTACAAACTGTTCATTCATTCTTAATTTTTCAACCTATTAATTTACCCTTTCCCAAAATTGAGATAAATATTTTTAGTGTTCTAGGGCTGATTGGTAAAGAAAGCACAAATAACCCAAAAGTAGTAATCATCATAGTAGATAACAAGGTACTGTAAATAAATAAGAAATACTACTATAGTTAATTTAAAATTTGGAGCAAAGAAGGTACTTAAACAGGATTGGAGCATTTACAAATCACAAGGGGATCCTCCCCATACAAAGCAGAATAGCAACCCTTCACAGAAACCATTGGTTTAGTACCTACAACTAAAGCAAGATATTGGAAACCTTCCAGAAGAAAAAAAAAAATGTTTTAAGGACTGCATAATGAGTATTATAAGGAGGAACTAAACTTTCTGTGCAATAACAACAGATATTCTATGACACTGGGTGGTATTTAAGAAACTTGGGAACAGCATGTCACCTCTATATCAATACATCTTCCTGCCTTTTCTCTCCTCCCCTTGTTTTTGTTTTTGTTTTAATTTCCTAATGCCACAAGACTTGTTGTAGGTATTATTCATTCACTGGTACAATTCAAAAGTTTAAAACATGATATCTACATTAAAGATCCTCAACAATAAAAACGTTGCAAGGTATTAAATAGGGGAAAAACATAATCTCTTCTTCTAAACTAGACAGTGTCTTTGTTGAACTGTTTGAGATTGCTATTTTAAAACAGTAAGATAAAATGGAAAACTGCCTGTGACCCATTTCAATCTCAGGTGTGTATTTCTAAAATGTATCTATAAAAGTTGTTTTTTCTTCATACATTGATACATGAAAGATTAACACCGCTAAGAATGTTTAGTTGAATAGTGTGACAGTTCAAGGAAGTCAGATACAAACGTTATAGAAGTATGATTCTTAAAGTTATGACTTTCCATGAGAAGGAACACAAGAATCTGGAGAGTTTTGATCAAAGCTACACCATCCCCACCACATTCCTGAACAGATCATTGCTACCTATAGTAAGAGATTTTACTGACAGGAGTATGTTGCTTAAGTGAATGTGGAGATGGCAGGCAAAAAAAGTTGAAAACTACTCTTCAATAAACAAAATAAATCACTAAGTCTTCAGAGTCCAGGAATTATTGGATAACTACATAAAAATTACGTTAACTAAACAGAAAACATTCAAGTTGAAAAACTTTATAATTTTTTTAAAAATTTATTTTTGCATACAAGCTGGGGTACAAGCTGAGGTGTGGGGTGGTGAGAGGGTTCACCAGAGACAGAGTGGGAAGCAGAAAAGGCAGATGGACTGAAATACACTGCTGAGGGGAGCAGTGGGCAAGGCAGGAGAGGTCTGCTGCACCATGTGGGACTCTCCCTTGGCTGGGTATCGAACTCGCGCTGCAGGAGCCAACAGCTCCACAGCTGTGCGCTTAACCCACCACCAGGGAGGCCCAAACTTTAACTATAATGTTAATGTTAATGTCTTCCTCTTAACAAAAAAGTTATAAAGTAAAAAAGTTCAAAGCAGGGGTGCCAAAAACTGAAAGTATACAGATAAGAGTTTAAAAGCTGAAAAGGAAAAATAACCAAGTAAAACGCAGTTGGCTCTAAATGTGAAACACTAAGGATTTTTAATGATAAAACGCAGTTGGCTCTAAATGTGAAACACTAAGGATTTTTAATGACTTTAATAAAAAATTGACTCATCCCTCTACAGATAACATGCACATTACCCATTCTCTGAGCTAAGGACCACAAATCATATGGATATAATTCCATCCATAAAATAGGATTTAGATGATTTAATCCACATCTCAAATTAAGAGTATGTTGAAAGTCTGAAATAACAATTTCAGTATAATGTTGACCTTAATGTTAGAAAACATACAATATTTTCTGTTTAAGAAAATAAATCACTGAATGTTTTCCAAATGCAGAGACTAAATTCTTTTAATTTTCAAGGCTCTATTCAGCAAGTTTCTAAGCCACTGATATTTCAGTAAGAAATCTTAAATCACCCACCTAATGATATTACCACTATATACAATATTTAAGTCTCTAAACACATTGTTGTTAAAATTACTTAGAAGTGAAATATTTAAAAAGAACAATAACCAGTTTTCAAAAGATGAGAAAAAAGTCTACTAAGGTATATTCCTATAATGTCAAAACTTTTATTAATTATAATTAATAATTAATTATTAGCATCATTACACTAATTTACCCACAAAAACCTCAATGCTTGATTCTAAGAATAAAGATTTTTAAAAGATTTATGCTTTTTAAATATATGAACACCTGGAAGACAATTCAGACTTAAACTTCATAATGATAGCAACATTCTGATGTTAACCACAAAACATGGGTTTGTCCCCCTACACAGAAAAACCACTGGGGGCTGGGGGAACAATTATAAGGACTGCAGAATTCCTGAAAATTTTTCTTAAGTTTTCTGTTCTATTGCAATATCCATGCTATTTTGCACCATTAAAAAGACATGCATTAGAACATGGTTATAACTGTATCTCTTTTTGACCTATCTGCAGGTGAAAATCATGGCATTAGAAGACATGATGTTGAGAAGCAACAAATGATAATAGCTGGAAATAGTGCCCCCATCCAACTCTACTACCCAACATCATGACTACAACCCACACAGGAATAAATTATTAGAGTGAAGAACTGCAAAACAGTGTGATAATTCTACTTATTCTGAATTCTCTATATGAAAGATGAATTCCAATCTAAATAAAGTCTTAAACCTCCAGACAGCAAGAGATCAAATTAACACTTCTCCAGCTAGTCCATGTGCTAAAAATTAAAGATGCCAAAGATGAAAGAAACTATCTGAAAATACAGCTTTCATATTAAAAGATAATGGTTTGACCCAAAAGTCAACCTGTTAAAAATGAGCACATGCTGACATTTAAGCTAATGACATACTATAAAATTTAAAACGTACAAGATTTTTAAGACTAAAAAATCTAGCTTTTAGGTGTAGACTTCTCATCAACTAAAACAATGCTTCTACATTCCACCTTAGGTAAATACAAATACTATTAAAACAATCCTTCAAAACCAAAAACTATTACTATGGCAAATCAATCCCGCTTTTATGTTTTAAAAAAGCCTTCAAAACATGTATTTATAAACTATAAAGGATGCACAAGAAAGTAACAACAACAAAAAAATCTAAGAACAAAATGTTTAATATGCATCCACAAAAAGATCCACAACCATAAAACAAACATCAATGCATCTTACCTCTATCATTATATGAAAGGCGTGCTTGTGAAGAAAAAACACAGCAAAAGAAATTACGATTTATATCCAGAATGAAATGAAAAATGAAACATCATTTACAAAAGTAAAGAATGAAGACTAATGATTTAGCTTTCTAAAAGTTGGCAATGATCCAATGTATAATATTTTTTATATTAGGGTTGGGAACATTTGCCTTATGAACAGAGCAAAGTGAAAAAAAAATCTGGAATATTACTTATCAGATAAGGGATAGTAATAGGTAGATGACTCTAGTGTGTTCTCAAATTATCTGATCCAATGGACTTCATGCAAATAAACTAACCCAAGTCTTAAATAATTGTTACTTATTTTCCCCAGAAGTTTTAGACTTTAAAATCTAAGAGTAAAAAGAGCATTTTAATTGAGAAGGTAAGTGCTGGAATGGCTTCCGGACACCAGAGGGCAGTATTGCCTTTAACAAAAACTGTAGGTACAGCGGTGAATTTTTACATAGCTAGAATTAAGTTGCTCAGAGCACACTTATAGTTGTGTAAGAATCTTCAGGAGTTTTCTATGTCCTTAACTGCTTCACTCCACTTTTATGGAAGACAACAGAATTATAATAGTCAGACCGAACAGTGTTTCTGGCGTCTATATGAATATGTGTAATTCAAGATTGGGGAAGAATAAAAAGATCATCCAAATTAAACAGAACATAGTGACAGATCAGGCCTATTGTTATAACCGACTTCCTTAGCCCACATCAAGATGAAGAAATCAAGCAGTAGCCTTGGGAACAAGTATCTATAAATACTTTTCAGTCTGAGAACAGATACTAATTGCAAACAAAAACTTTCATTTCCCCAGTCTTCCCCCAAATTGGTAAGGGCCTGAATTTAAAACTAAGAAAAATATTATAACTATTATAAAGGATGGCTAGGGATCCTTCCAATCACTGATTATTCCCCCAGTTTCCGACTTTCTTACGTTATTTCTACAGAGAATAATAGCACTGGCAAAAAAAAATCTGACAACTCTTTTCTCTGTACCAGTTGCTTAACTAGTTTTTCTTCCTTCTTGATTTTTTTTTGCTGTGATAACAATTCAGTATTATTTTTAATTCATCTTAAAGGCTGAGCTAATCCTACTATCAAAATATCAGTATGCCAGAGTAAAATTCATCCCTTAAAAGATACATATGCTAAATGAATAACAGGTGATAGTTTCCCAAGGCTTATGGATCTTCTCAGATTTTGTTTTTATTCAGGTGCTTTTAGAGACAAAGATGCCATTTTTAACACTGCAAGTAAGTGCTATTCATAATCTTACCAGAAAGTATACCTTTGCTCAAAATACTTCCCAATAAATGAACATTAGAACAAACTATAAAATGATACAAGCTACACAAGAGACACCAAGAACAGATCTCAATGTAAAAATGGTCACAAAAAGACAAAACACAATCTTAAAAAATTTATCAAAATATATAAAAACATAAAAGTAACCAAATGAAAAAGTCTGGATTAACAACAGGAAAATGTAACTTCAATGTCATGTGCTATTAACTGGAGATAACAATAAAAACCAGATCAACATGTTAATGTCAAACAACTAGGTTGGTGAATATGAAAGAGGTCTGCTTAAAGAGGTCCTTTAAGAGGGGGAAGAAATTAACTATATATTGCCAAACATCGCAAAAGAATGAATAGTACTTCTTTATTCATTCCTTATTTAGTAAGAACTTTGTAATAGGCACTGACTATCCATGCTCGCATGATACGCACTATAGTATAGGGAAGAAAGACTATAAAGAATCACAGTGATGAATACATAACTGTAAGAGCAACAAGAAAGAATTCTGTACCTTAAGCACTGGCAGGTAAAAGGAAAAGATTTCTTGAGACCCGTGAAAAATGGGGAAGTACAAAAGGCAGACAGGTAAGATGAAAAGTAGTACTGGAAAACATCCTAACGTTCTATACCACCAATACACCTTAAGTTCCTGACTTGTGCAACCAACTGGATACTGGTCCCAGTCATTGAAAGTGAGATTTGAGAGAGAAGATGATTACCCAGGAATGTGAAATACTTGGAGAGAGTTAAATGGACATTTAGTTATACAGATGGATATGCAGAACTGGGATACAAAGAAAACTTCTTAGAAATGTGAGTTTAGATTTATTTATATACTATAAATATATACAGCTAGTCCTCAATCAATATCTGATAGGTTCTTGGAAACTGCAATTTTAAGCAAAATGATCTATAATGAAACCAATTCCCCAAATACTGTAGTTGTGTTCAACATCAGCAGTGATATTTTTTCCTCATTAACATTATAATGAAAAGACATTGAATGAAACAGTATTTGGAGGCCAGGTATATATTATATGTATTACAAATTTTCTCTTTATTAAACAATTCCAAGTTCTTTACATACTATATGCATGCGTACCTACAAATATGTATTATATAGAGAGAATCTATATATATTCATTTTTTAGATAACTCAACAACTTTTCAGTCAGAATAACAATGATTGTCTCCCTAGCCAAAACATCTTAAAAGTGACAAAATTTGAACTTGTCTCTTCTTTGTTATCTATCTTAAATTCTAAGAAACTTTACAATGCTAATTGAAAAAAACAAAAGACTATTGACAGCAGATAGAAGCAGAGCCTATAAAGAAATAATATAGTATGTGCATAAGGACAAATATTTTTGAGCTAGGGACAGCAAGACATTATATATTAGTATTACATAATACTGATACTGTCAAATGCACAGCCACTGATTCTATCCAGTCACATCTTCAAAATTCCTTTGTGATGTACAACTCTGAATTCCTACAGTTAATCTCCTCTAACTCCTGAAAGTGAAAACAGACCAAGGTATATGAAAAAGGGATTCTGGATAAGTTCCCTAAGATGTAATTAGCACCACAAGGTAATCAACACTGGGGCTAAAAATCTAGAAGAGATGTAGATGCTCATTCTCCTTTTGGTTGCTACTCAGAAGCATCAGATTTATTATTGAGTACAGAAAATTTTTTGACTTATTTTAGCATTTGTATTCTGTAAGTGAAGTTGAAAAAAAGGAAAATATATACTATATATCAGTAAATTGTGATGTGGTAAAATGATTATGCAAAACTATTTTAAATGTAATTGATACACCGATCTCTTTATCCTACTTTAGTTTCCATGTAGTCTACCTATTTAGACAACTGAATTAAAATTACTTCAATGTGTAATAATCTTGGATATAAATGCTCAGGTTTTGCCACTAATCACACTGACTCTAGGTCAAGTCACTTCACTTATCTGTACTTCAGCTTTCTTATCAATAAAACGGACTAGATAAACCAGAACCTCTAACATGAAGTGTTGAAAGATTAAATGAGTCAATATGTCTAAGATGATCTATTATTGAGCATCAGTACTTTGACAAAGTACTCAAAATGAAATCTTATTATACTAAATTAATTACAAAGTACTGACTTAGATACATACCCAAAATAATTTCAATAGAAATATTCCTTTTGAGTAAACTCTGAAGCTGTTACTCTGTTAGTAAGAGTTAACACTTAATAAGCACTTAACATTAGCTGATCACCTCAGATAAGGCTATTCTCCCAATTATGGAACTGGAATCACACATTTCTCCTCCTTTCCTCCGCTCTTTGTCCAAAATTGT
Source organism: Scalopus aquaticus (assembly GCA_004024925.1). Lineage (NCBI taxonomy): Eukaryota > Metazoa > Chordata > Mammalia > Eulipotyphla > Talpidae > Scalopus > Scalopus aquaticus. The sequence goes on from PVIJ01012809.1 coordinate 12,229, forward strand.
TGAAGTAATTCCTTTCTCTCTTTACCTTTCATTTTCATGCCACAAAGTCAACCAACCAAGCTACCAACTATATTAATTTCACCTGCATGGTAAACATGGGTTCTAAAAAGGGCAGCAAGGACTGTCCCTTTGCTATAACATAGGCACTCAAGCACCAGATGAGTGGTTAAACAAAAACAAATAAACCTGCATAATTTCCAGTCTACCTTATACAAGCAGCTTTCTATAACAAATGGACTATTTCATTTTTATTATCTCAAATTAATAGGAACAGATGACAGTAACGAAGTAGCTAGGTATGAAGGAACAAAGCTATGATGAGGTCAAAGAAATAAAGGGAGAAAAACAAACTCAGTTTTTCCTATCTACTGTTTCTTTGCCAGACAAGAAAAAGGAGGAACTATGTACTGTGGGCTACATGCAGCAGTCACATTAGTTAACCTGACAGACAGCGCTCTGCACAGGCCAAGGAAACACTGAACTCAAGATTTTAAAATTTAAATGAAGGCCCTTTTTTGGAAATTAGGTGATCTGATTAGTTTTAATGCACTGCCTCAGCTTATTTTAAGCTTTTAAATAAAGCTTATATTTGTTGTTCCTTCTCCCCTTTTTTTTTTGGACAAAGAATTTCAGCCAATTTCAAGTGCATTTATAAGTGAATCAACTTATACAATGAAAAGTAATTTTTTGTCAAACTATATGTCTAAGGATAATTTGTGACACTTCTCTCCACAATTAACTTATAAAAACATAAGTTATAATTTAGGTTACCAACAGAAAAATAACCATTAAAAAATGTGGAACGTGAAAAAATATTTACAGTACTATTTCTTAGGTCTATACTGAAAAAAAAATACAAAGATGCTAAATAATCATATCACCCTATTTTAAACATGCTAGAATAGTTTTTAAAAAATAGGTTCCAGCGCATAGCAGAGACCTAACAAACACTAAGCTACCAAAACATCAAAATTTGGTTTTTCATGAGATTACAGATGCTCCACTAAATTTTGTTTAGGAACACATCATTTAATCAGAATGAGATAGATTAAAAATGTAGAGCTGAACCATATCACTATGCAGTTACATCAAAAAATCAAACTGTGGAATAACATTTTATAGTTTATGAAATTTACAAGCCAGGTTAGAAAAAAGTGTCAAAGGTTACACCCCAACCTGTTAAAATTGGTTGTTTTAAGAAAGTGACAAAGGAAAAAGAATAAGAACAAATGATTCTCTTTCTTGGACACACTTCCTTTTATATATTAGCCTTATTACAACAGGCAAGTAGCCTTATTACAACAGGCAAGTAGAAGAGAATCTTTAAAAAGAGAATGGAAATGTGAAAGAAAGAAAGCAAAATGAGAAACATGCTAATAAATTTCAACAATTTATCAATCTATCAACATTTCAAGATGTATTTCTATGGATACAATATTTATTTTGCAAGTATTGCTTAATATGAGCATATTAAGTAACGGATGAAATTTAGTAAATTTCTCCTATATCTTCCCCAAATAAGGAAGCAACACACTTTCCTACACTGGCCTGGCTAAATGAGGTTATGCTAACCTTCAGTGTTGTGTTAATTTTAAATGGGTACATATATGGACTCATGTCCAACAGGAAAATCCTACAAAGCATTTTCACAGATGGATAGGTTTCTTAGTGGATGATTTAATTTAACATAGCATGAAATGACAACCTATTATTACTTTAATATTAAGGTCAAGAGGATTATGTATGCCCAATTCAGTTATCCCAAATATCTCAAAGTCTTTAGTCCTGATCAAAGGAAAACCTGTTAACAGGATGTTCCCTAAAAAAAGGGGAGGTTCCAGGTTCCCTGCCACACCCAAGGGAGGGTGGAGCTGAGCAGGGAAGAGAAGAAGCTGGAGAGGGGACTGAGAAGGAAGGAAGGAGGAAGGAGAGCATGAAGGAGGCACATGGAGCAGAGAGACATGTGAAGAAGCTGCGCTCGCTTCTTGGCCTTAGACTGGTGGAAACATGGGTAAGAGACCCGTAAGGAGGTTAACAATGGCAGCTTTTATATTGATCTGGATTTTGCTCTTTTCCTTTCAGACTTGTGTGGCTGTTTCTGACCTTTTTCTACAGGTCCCCCACCAGAATGTACCTTAGACTTGTGGCAGGCTTTCATTCCTCGGTGGCCTCGCTTTCAGCCAATTTTGACTGGGCATTTACCCACAAGGGGATGAGTAACTTCAGGAGCTTTACTTGGAACCTATATTCTTTGTCTTTTCTTTGTTGCACACTAATTGTATTAAAGTTTCTTTCCATTGTGCACTAGAGTGTTTTGTCTTGATGTGGCAGATGGCAGAACCTATGAACCTATTTAGAGAGGGCAGGTGTGGGGTTTCTGAGGGCCCTTCTCCCTGTCCTGGAACAAACCTAGACAAAATTTCATTATATAGGAACCAGAGAGACTGATACCCCTTTTTAAATGTATTACTGTTGCAATACTACTAATAGCTTTAAGAATGAACAAGGTAGTTGGTTAAAGGTGGATAATTTCTAGCCCCTAAAGTCCATTTTCTCATCAAGTTGTATTTTTAATCAGCACAGATCTCATAAGCAAGAAACTTAAGCTCACAAATGATTATGAAAATGATGCAAACAGTTTTACTGAAACCACATTAACCCTAATGACAATAAGAGTTCTTAATAATAGAGTCAATGCATCAATTCCCTCAGATTCGTGACTCACTGGCACTAGAAAAACCAGTTAGTGCTCAGTTTATTCACTGCAGTTTATACGAGAATTTCCGACATGTGGAGAGACAGTTTCAGCACAGGCAAAAGAGACAAAACCAAATTAATACAAATTAAAAGGATGCTTCAAGTTTGTGATTACAGAAAGCACTAAATAATGGCATTCAAAAGCATGGAATACCTCAACTTATTTTACTTCAGAATTAAGGCCTCAATATTTTATCTTAAGGCAAAGTCCTAAAGCAACTAAATGCTTATTAAAGGAACCCTGAGCATACTGGACTATCATCTCAATATAACTCTTAACACAACAAAGCCAACATAGTAAGTAATGACTTACAGAATGATTGTTATATACAAACTGTGCAAGACAGAGGAGTGATTATAATATATTCCTTATTTTTAAGTAGCTTACAATCATGTAGGAGAATGACACATGTACACAAGCATTTCTCAAGTATGGAAGATTATATGTTGTAATCTAAACTTCCTATTTTTTTTGCTGTGGATGATGAGAGCCCTCAAATATTTTTAAGCACAGAAGTAACACAGACAGCAAAATGCTATTTTAATAAAAGTACAGATGGAAAAAAAGGAGAAGCAAGAAGACCAACTATCAGATTATAGAAATAATCTCAGTCTCTGGTGTAACAATATTCTGAACTAACAGGATAAGGAAGGAAGAAAAGGTGAATTAACAGGACCTGGCAAATGACAAAGCTAAGAAAAGGAAAAGGAGTTGTCTCCAAGGCTTTCACCAGGGTCACCGGGAACAGAGTCATGCCATGAAACAATGTTAGGAACATAGTAGTTTAAGGTTATAAAGAAAGAAGAAATAAAGAAGAGTGGCTTAAAGTAAAGAAAAAAACGGCAGATACTTTTTTATATGCTTGTAACTGTGTTAGAGTTGTTCTAGAATAAATATTTTTTATTGGCTACTAAGAACCTCACCTAAAGACCTGATTTAAATCATAAACATCCCTAACATTGCTTCAAAAAAAAAAAAATACTAACAAAACCAGAAGAAATACTATAAAAAAAAGTTTTAGATATAAAAGAATTCTACTACTCAACTGCCAGAATTAACTTATTAAGAAGACATAGATGATAGATAGATAGATAGATAGAGAGATAGATAGATCTTAGTCCTCTAGAGTGACCCAGAGGACTGCTCTTTTAGCCACAATGAGAAAATAAGACTAAGACCAACAGATAAACACAATATATGTAACTTGAGTTTGCTCTACTGAAAACCTCTGTAAATTCTCAAGTATAATTTTTATTGTAGGAACGACTCATAAATAAGTTATCACCATGAAGAGACTAATGTCTTTCAATAGCCCAGTTAATTCAAGTCTTTAGCTAAAGTTTTAAAGAAAAGCATTCCTAAGACAAGGAATGACAGATATTAGATCACTGACTAAACGTGAATCAAGAATCTGGAGGACAAAGGCTCCAGAAATCTACAACCATAATATAAATCTTGGGCTGGTCTTGGAGTTAAAACTTTGAACATGGGGACATGAATATGGGATGAAATACAGAAATAACTGTGCAGTAATAAAGAAATTCAAATTGTATTATATCTCCCCTCCCTACTTTTCCTACTCCTTAAAAGTCTTGTACTAGCAGGCATTAGCATTATCAAGTCAAGAAGCACAGGAATCTACCTACACCCCAATCACATGTCCATAAAACTTATTTTAAATGTAATAAAAGCTTTTAATGGAAAATACATGAATGTGTCCTTCTATACATTTATGACTTGTTTCTTTTCCTTCTGTCCTATGTGAGATAATGTGATGATGCTATTGCTCACTGCAGTCATCAAATTATCCCACATCCAAATTAGCCTACAGAATGATTTAAGATGCCAGGGTGTTCACTGAATTATCTGAAAAATCAGAGACAGTTTTCTGGAAAAAGAAAGGGAAAACAGCAAAAGAAGCTGAGAAGCAAAAGTTTTAGTCTCAGAGAATCCTTGATTAGTCTGAGATTCCAACTCTGACCTAGTAAGCTTTACTATATCTCAATTTCTTTATCTATAAAATGGGGATTACACTATAAACAACTCTATAAGGTAAAATCAAATCAGTGTTTTCTACATCTGGATGGTCACCAGAATCACCTGGAAAATTAATTAGAAATATAATATCCTAGGCTCCAGTCTATATTTTCAGGACCATATTTCAGGAATTTGTAATTTTTTAAAAAAATTACAAAGTGATCGATCCTTATCTACAAGTCATAATTTGTAAATCCTTGGGGGGGGGAATTAAGTATTTTAAATGTTTTTTAACATATTCTTATATAATTTACATATTTTTATATATGTGACTTGCAGTACCCTTGTAAGAAGTAGTTGAAATAATTAACTTTATTTTGAAATGAGAATCAAAAATGAGGATTGTGTGATAAGATGGTCGCTAGTCTTGCACAATCAGTTTGTATAAACCTCTCACCAAAAATGAGACTTAAAGCAGGTCATTATACTGTTTGAGACAAAGTGAAAGGTGACATGATGATGACAATGCCCTTTTCTACAAAATAGTTTGACCATTCATTCCATGTCACTCCATCATAAAACCTTTAAATTTATTCCTTTTTCTACAGTAATTCATAAAGTTCATACAAATTCACCATAGAGCCATCAAGTACTAAATAAACTTGTATAACAACATTAAACATGCCCACAAAATTCTAAAACCACAGATGGACACTCACTGAATTAGTATTTAAAAGTGGTCTCATATATACCTGCCCCTTAAAAAATGCTCGACTGTACCTTGTAAAACTAGTAATGAATTATCTATAGGATTGCATTATTTTTAAACTTCTATTTTAAAAAACCCCATTATTAACAAATTTGTTCATAATGTAGTCTTCCAGTTGTCCCTGTTATCAGAAATCTAAGGTGAGTTCATATATCACTATGGTACGAAATACTCTCTTTTCTAAATGTAGATATTAAGAGAAGAATATCACCAACAGAAGGTAAAGTATATCCATGGCCATTTGAAATAAACTGTTATTTCAGAATATGTTTTAAAGATCCTCTAAAAAACCCCACGACTTAATTACTGTCTAAAAGCTAAAATCTTTCAGCTATACCAAATGGCATGTTTACCTAATGTATAAGGTATTTTGTCTTTGAGTTTAATACTAACATCGCTACAAATAGAGACAAGTGTGTTATATAAATGAAGATCAAAAGGAAGAAGTTGTTTTAGTCATTAAATTATAGGACTTTCCCATTTTCTTCTATCAAGTTTTAACCGTTAGTCCTACTGGCATTAGAGAAACAAAGTTAACCTAAGAAATCCAGAAGGCCAAGGTAATTTGATCTTAAAAGAAACAGTAAAAACGGGAGTTTAGAGATGTCTCAAAAAACTATAACCAAAATTTGTTGTCACCTTTCCTTAGTCTGTAGAATATTAATTCGTTATAGTAAAAGTCCTTGTAAAGCACGGGAGCAGTTCCAACTGTCTACATGATAGAAAATGAGGAAATTTCATGAATTTAATCTGATTATGCGTCACAACTATGTTTTCTGATATATTTGGGGTAGGGGTAGTGAGAATCAAGGGGCGTAGGTAAGTAGTCAGTACACACTTAATATGCTGCAAACAAAAAAATATACTTGGAACTACCAGCAACACATGATAAGAAATGTCACTCTTCAACTACTCTTCCCAAAAACATTTTTATGGATATATCTTCCTGATGCCTTTACAAAAACTATTTTTCCCACACTTTCTTGTTCACTAGGTTCCTCCCCATGGATTAAAAAGATGTTCTGGCAAAAGGGTCTTACAGAAAGGCACAAAAAATTAAGGAATGGAGGAAAGAAGTAAATGGGAATGAAAGAATTATGATATCACTTCTCCATCACCAATTACTTCTAAAGAAACAAATCACAGTGTATCTCATTCGTTAAAATACCACAATGACAAAGAAGAGGAGGAATGGGAATGCCCTTCATTCTACTCTACCTCAACCTTTATGTGAGAAAACTAACAAGTTTGCAAAATTAACTATAGTCCCCATGACAATAAACATTCAAAAATCAACTCAAAGGAAAACGATTTTTCACATCGGGTTTAACAGAGTAAAATTTCTTTAAAATACAGAATTTAAAATAACACAAAGTACAAGACAATAACTTACTTGAGTTGGAACAAGTACAGGAGGGTAAGCCATCTTGTGATGCCTATACACCCAAAATGCACAAATGACAATCCCAGCAATTAATATAAGTGGCACCAGGGAATAGAGCAAGATGTTGTAATAGGGTGGCTTAGGTGTAACAGGATTCGAAGTAGCTGCGGAAATGGGAGGAGAAAAATAATTCACATATGCTCTACAGAAGTCCACAAAATAAATACTTATTGTAGTGAAACTGTTAAGAGAAAAATAAGAGTATCAGAAAGTAGAAATAAATTATTCCATCAATACAAATATGCTTGTTTTGGTCTACTAGTTGAACAGACCTATGTATTTTTCCATGCACTTACGCTGTGTGACTTCCATCTCCGGAAAGTAAGAAAACCTTTCGTTACACATATTTCCCTCACAGCAACAAAAATATACTTCAGGGCTGTCTTTTTTTTCTATACAATCAGTCCTATAAACAAAGAAAGGAGGAATAATTAAAAAATCAGCATTATTACACTGAATCTACAATAGGTGTTTTTCTAAAGATTTTTCTCATAGTGAATAAGACATTTATAGTCAATTTCAAGATTTTTGTTAATAAATAATGATCACTATTTAAAAGTAAAATATGTTCATAGAATCCTGTTATTTAATATCAGAAAAAAAATTAACTGCTGATTTTATAACAATCGCATTGGCTTCTTGAGACTATGCTTTAATTTGGTTGTTAAAGATCAATCGAAAGTAACCATAGAGGCCTCCCTGGTGGCTCAAGGAGTTGAGTCTCAGCACAGTTAAGCTGTCGGCAGCCACTGCAGTATGAGTTCAATCCCTGGCCAGAGAGCTAACCCACATGATACAGCAGACCTTTCCTGTCTTGCCTACTGCTCCCCTCCGCAGTATATTTCAGTAGATCTGCCTGTTCTGCTCCCCACTCTGTCTCTGGTGAATCCACTCACCTCCTGCACCTCTGGCCTACACCCCTGTTCTTGTATGCATAATTAATAAAAATAAATCTTTAAAAAATAAAAAATAGTTTTAAAAAATAAAGTAACCATCTCTCTTTTTTTTTTTTCATTACTGGAAAATCTTAAAGAGGATCACAAAGCCAATGAAGAAACTGGTTCAAAGAGTGTTTTATATCACAGGAAACATCCACTTCATGAATATAAAAATAACACTATACATCAATGTACCTACAGATACACATATGTATACATATAAATATATACACACAAAATGCAGTAAAGTCATGTTTCATGGCAGAATGTATCAAAACATAGGAGACCCAAGTAGGCTTGGGAATTAAGATGCCATTTTTTTTATAGTAGATTTACATTCCCTGAACACAACAAACAGGCAACAAGTAGAGAATAATAGTTAAAAATAAATATACAGGACCTAATAACTAAAAAGAAAAAGGAGCCTTCTATATAGGACCCAAATCATGTAAAAAATAGGAATTTACCTCTAGAACAAATCCTAACCAACACAAACAGTTATACTACCAGGGGAAAAAATTCAAATATTTACATATTGCTAATAAACATCAGGTAAGACATATCTTATAAAAGTAAACTGAATTTTTGTTATGTGTGTTATAATAAGGTGATATTTAACTTTAAGATGAAAAGATCAAGAAACTTCAGCAAGGCTGTAGTTTTAATAAAAGTCAAACTTTACAATCAATATTCAGAAGTACTAAGTAGAAAGCTAAAGACAAATGAAAGCTGCTTTAACAACTTATAAAGATATATATTTATATTTAATATTTAGAATCATGCCTCAAATTTTAAGTTGATATGATTAAACATCCAGTTTAACTCAAGAAAATTACTTTTCTCTATCCAATTTTACTATTTTATCATTGTTTTTTCCCCTCACACCATGACATTTCTTGACCCTTCTCTTAGCAGTCCTACTATTTGTTTTTGAATCAAATTCAGAGCATAAAAGCAAAAAATCACATACTCTTAAATTAGAATTAACCCCTGGAAACAAAGCTGGTGTAGTAATTATCATTTGCATTGAACCACCCAATCCCCATTATCCAGTGATACAGGTTTTAGATAAGAAGCACTACAAAAAGAACAGGGGTTCCTAATTTCAAGTAATACAAGTTTTGTGATAAAGATGATTCCTTCCCCCAAACTGAGTTTTCCCCCAAGTTCTTCTTAGGTATTTTTCTTTAAAAAAATTTTTGATTATATTATTGCTATAACATCATATTAATTTCAAGTATACAACCTAATGATTCAGTATGTGTATATACTGTGAAAAGATCACCAGTCATCAAACTTTTGGTAAATGGAACATAGCTGTTTATAATTCTTCTTCATTGTGATGAGAACTTTTCAGATCTACTCTCTTAGCAACTTTCAAATTATTCAATACAGTTTTATTAACTATAGTTACCATGTTACATATTATATACCTAAGACTTTTTTTTTTTTTTTTTGGCGTAGAAAAACTGAGGTGTAGGCCAGAGGTGCAGGGGCTGAGAGGATTCACCAGAGACAAAGTGGGGAGCAGAACAGGTAGATTTACTGAAACACACTGCTAATGGGAGCAGAGGGAGAGACAGAAGAGGTCTGCCTATCCTTAGGTGGGTTAGATGCCTGGCCAGCGATCAAACTCAAGAGCTCAGGCCTCAGGCCTTAGTGGTGATATCCCTGAGGCTTAACCCCGAGGCCACCAGCAAGGCCCGAGACTTACTTGCTTTAAGCAGGACTTGTTTTATAACTGGAAATTTGAAACTTTTGACTACTTTCACTCATCTTGCTCACCCCACACCCAGCTCTTGCCTCTGGCAACCACTTACTGTTCTCTATTAGTTCAGTGTTGTTTTTTTAGATTCCACATGTAAGTGACATCATATGGTATTTGTCTCTCTCTGATTTATTTCATTTAGCGTAGTGTCCTTTGCATACAATACACACACACCTGATTTATGCATATATGATATATACACATACAGTAGACTATGTATGTATGCATATATACATACATATTTTTTCTTCATGCATTCATCAATGGATACTTAGGTTGTTTACATGTCTTGGCTATTGTAAATAATACTGAACATGTAGACAATGTGTCTTTTTGAGTTAATGTTTTCTTTCCTTTAGAAAACTGGAAAGGATGGTAATTTGGGGTTTTTTGGCCGGGGGCGAGGTGGGGGGAGACCTCTGAGTATTTCTCCATAGTAGCTCTACTTATTTTTCATAATAGTATATATCACACCTGATGATAGTCTCTGTTAGTAGAGAGGGTATATAGAAATTCAGCTAAAATGTTTTAATTACAGAGAAATAATCCCTGGAAAATTCACAGGTTTAGAAATATGCCTTCAATACTAAATATATACTTAAATGACTTTTCATTTCTCATGAACAGTGGAGTTAATTTGATTTTCGTCAGTTAATTCAATGCATTCTGCTATTATGGCAAATCAATCACAAATTCATGGTAACTAACTGAGATTCCTAACAGTGAATAGGGAAGTATCAAGTATTCTATATCAGCATTTTTTTAGCTCCAAAAAGTCTGATTATCTAGAACTTCACAAGCTCTACCAAGCATCAGCACCCAACCACAGTAGAAATACTGCCACCCAGAGAGTTTGAGTAATCAGTCCAACATCTACAAGAGTCCTTACAGAAAGATCACAGGCAGTCATAACATGTCCATCGTATTTTATTTTCAGTACAGAATAAAACAATTTAAGCGCTATCTTTTAAGTAAAATGTAGCTTTCTAAGAGGACTGTGTTAGTGCTAATGTAATTCTGAGCACCAAGCTAAAATGTCTCTTGGGGTAAAGAACAAAGGCCTACTTTACAAGAAAAAAAGAAGGAAAATGTAGTAAGATCAATTTCTTGCAGATACATAAAGAAGGAAATTAAATACCACTATTAAGCTTTACTCTCCTTGAGGATAGCTTTTCAACAGATATACTCTCTTATAAAGCATTTATACTCTCTTATAAATCCTTACATCTTAAAATTGGAATTTATAAAAAATTTATAATTTTAACAACATAAGGAAAAATTATTCTTAATCTATAGTTCTTACTACTTGGTAGATTATTTGAAGAACACCAAAGATAAAATAAACGTGCTGTATTTATTATTTTAAAATATGAATCATGTCATTAGAGCATGTTGTAATGGTCTTTAAAACTCCATCATAAGAAATGTTTAAGTGAAAATTCATGCATTTATCTTTTCCCCTTTTAAAGAGAGGGGGAGTGATGGAAATTATTCAATGCTATCATAAAAAATAAAACGTTTCCTTACCGGTCATAGCAGTTGATATCATCCAGCCAACAACCTTGCTTCACTATTTCAATGGAACCAGAAATATTCTTCCACGTAGCAAAACAGTGTCGTCGTTTATCTTTGTCACCATAACAGGGTTCAACACCTGTTCGATTGGTTCTATCTCTTTCCCAATTAGCATTATAGAAAATACACTCCTGAGTTTCTGATCTACCAAGTATAGCACCTATAAGACAATAAAACAACAACTTATTGTAACTATTAGCTTTTTAAAAAAAAAAGAGATTATCGCCCAGTATTGCAACTTCATATACTCCTAAAATGTCAATAATTATACTATCTTCCTAGTGTTTTATAAACATTGGGTTTAGGTTTCCAGATCAATCTCTGTACAATAGTGACAATAATGATCACAACAATGGAGATACACACATTTCAAGAATTTTCTGGAAAAGGTCAGTTTCACGTCATATAATAATATCCTTGATAAAAGACAATAAAATTTTTAATTTTATTAAATCTTGACCTGTGAGTAAACTGCTTTATAATGTTCTATGACAAAATGTGAACTAAGCAAAAGCACTACTAAAGTATGACAGTATCTCATGAAAAAAATCCTTGCAAGACTGAGTAGTGAACTAAACCAACCATGGTTATTCAAACTTGGCTAACTGACAGATGTCATCAAAAATGAACCAAGGAAATCTGTTACTTCAAGAAAAACAACTGACATTATGCATGGCCAATGATAAAATTTGAGTTGTCAAGCCAAAATAAGAATTTTGGAAAATCTGTATCCACTACCACTAGGCTGACACCTTCCCAATACTTGAAGCATTTCCCAATACTTGAGATTAGTCGTGATATTAACAAATGTGACTTTTAAATATTGAATAATAAGTGCCAATACTTAAAAGATCTATGTAATTCAGAGAACCAATATTTCCCAAATAAATTATGTGTGACACTACAAAAGTATTCAAGGGTAAAAAGACCTATTCAATGTTCAAGACAGCCCAATAGATTTTAATGTTACATGACACAAAAGATTAATTAATAATTTCAGATTTTAAGGAAACCAAACAGAAGAGAGACAATCAGCAGGGGGGAGGGGTGGAGGGGGGAAGCGGAGGGAGGGAAGGAAAAGCGCACAAAATGGAATAGAAAAGATCACAAGGGACCATGGAGATGGATCACGGGTGAATTGGTGGTGGGCTACCCAAGGGGAATACAAAATGTAAAAGACATAAATAACAATAAAAATATATATTTAAAAAAAGTACAAAAAAAATAATTTCAGATTTTACACTGTTACAAACTTTTAAAAAACTATCTCTTGTCTTATATGGAAAAGCAAGGGAAATGGAATGCCCAAAATAATTCTGAAGAGGATATACAAAAGAGATTTCATATGACCTGTTTTTAAGACTTACTATGAGTTTCAGCAATGAAGATATTGTAGCTTTAGTGAGGAAACACTCATGCTTCAATGGAACAGAATAGAGAATCCAGAAATAGAAACATATAAGGTCAACTAATACACAGCAAAGGTGCCAAGACATTTCAGTAGAGAAAAAGGTCTTTTCAGTAACTAATACTGGAACAACTGGATATCCACATGCAAAATAAAAGAGAAACTCAACTCATCTCAAACCACATACAAAAGTTAACTCTAAACTCAAAGACCTAAAATAAAACCTAAAACTATAAAACTTTTAAAAGAATTCATAATAAATCTTTGTGACCTTAAATTATGAAAGATTGCTTAGCACACACAAGAGCTACAGAAGAATGAATTGATAAGTTGAAATTCATTAAAATTAAAACCTGTTTGAAAGTTGAGGGAAAAAACATCACAGAATGGGAGAAAATACCTGCAAGTTATTTATCAAAAAAGGAACTGATATTCAGTCTACACAGACCCCTTAAAAGTCAGTAACACACACTACCTGATTTCTAAAAGCTAGGCAAAGGAGTCCAATAGACATTTTGCCAAAGATGTGAATGGAATATATTTTCCATTACATGAATGGGAAAAGGTAACTGATATCATTAATTAGGGAACTGGAAACTAAAACTAATAGATTAATTAATTAATTAATACTGATTAGAATGACTAAAACAAAAAGGGACAATCTCAAGTTCTGGTATACTCGAGGAGCAACTGAAACTTTCACACATTAATGGTAGAAATGCAAAATACTCCAGCCACTTTTGGAAAGTAGTTTTATAGCTTTTTATTGTTAGACAAACACCTTCCATACTACCCGGCAGTCACATGCCTAGTTATTCTTATAAGAAATGAAAGCATTTGCACATATTTATCCAAAAATCTGTATGTGAAAGCATAGACGGCTTTATATAATCACCAAAAAAATATGGAGATTATGCTAAGCAAAATAAGTCAGAAGGAAAAAAACAAATACCAGATGATTTCACTCATATGGAATTTATGGAAACAAAACAAAGGACCAGACAAAACTAAACCAAAACAAACCCTAAAAATATGACTGGAGAACTGAGGCTACAAAAGGGGAGGTGGAAACAAAGTTGGGGTTGGAAGGCAGAGAATGGACTGTAGTGGAGGATTATTGGTGCTTCAGTGGTAGGTGTGGTAGTGGTAACACACTTTAAAGATCTGTGGACCTATACCATAAATCATACACAGTGTTGTAAACCAAAGTTACCTCAATAAAAATATTACAATATTAAAAACTGGAAACAATCTAATACTCAAATAATGATTAAACAAACATACAATAGAAAGGAAATGAACTAATGATAACTGTAACATGGATACCTGCAATAATTTAACAAACACATTACTCTAAGGGAAAGAAGACAGACTTAAAGACATTGTGTATTGTATGGTTACATTTACTGATATTCTAGGAAAGGGGACAAAATCAAATCAGATGTTGCAGAAGCTGGAAGTGAGGGAAATGGCTTATTGCAAAAGGCATGAAAAAACTTTTTGGGGTGGTGGAAATATTCTATACCTTGACTATGTTGGAGGCCGTACATCTGAGTTAATAAAAACTCACAGAATTGTATATTTTAAAAGTACACTTTATATAGTTTATACTTCAATTAACCTAATTTAAAAAAGAACAACAAAGAAACTACTACTTGAATTTTGGTATAGCATCAAAGAAAAATATCCACAATTACCTGAAACAGCTATTAAAAATACTCCTTCCTTTTTCTAACCCTGTATCTGTGGTGGCCATTTTCTTCAAATCAAAACAACAAATCACAACAGACTAAATGGAGAAACAGACACAAAATCCTGTAGTTTTTTACTCGAACAATCATTAAACAGATTGGCAAAATTTTCATTATTTTTTTGTTTAGGAAATACTTTTCCTAAAAATCTCTTCATAACATAAATGATTTATATTATTGTTAATTTTAAATAAATATTTTTATATTTTGTCTTAATTTCTAATATGAAAAATATTGATAGATGCAATCCACATAAAAAAGCTATATGGATTGTAAATTTTTTAAAGTCCAAATAATTTCTTGAAGAATGTTGCTCTACAGTATACTAGCACAAAACTGTAATTATAAACTGTTAGAATCTCTGGCAGTAATGGCACTATGCACTTCCTCTCAACTATGGAAGAAATAATAGCATGAACTGACATACTGACTGACATACTGTGAATTTTAAGTCCACCGGGAACTGGGTAACTACTATAGATACACACATATATACATATAAATAATAGTTATTTCCTTAGTTATTCCTTTTCAGAAACCTGTTGAAAATATCAGCAAAGTAAGTTTCCCCCTTATTAAATAATCCCAAAGTAATTATTCACTGCCCACATTATCATCTTAAAATGGGATGGTACTCTTTTTCTATAAAGAATCAGACAGTAAATATCTTAAACTTTGTAAGACATACGGTCTCTGTTGCAACTACTCAATTCTGCTATTGTAACACAAAAGAGTCCATAGGACAGTAAACAAATGGCCATGAATTGGAACATGGTTATGTTCCAATAAAACTTTATTTGCAGAAATGAAAACTAAATTTCATATAATTTTCACATGTCACAAAACATTACTTTTTCATTTTTTTCCCAACTTTTTAAAATATAAAAATCATTCTTAGCTTGCAGGATAAATGTGACCCACAGATCAACTAACTCTTAAAACATCCTCATCAGCTTATCACATGTAATGGATGTCAAAAACTGTATTAATTATTTTCATTATCTAAAAGAAGACATCATTGTTGCATAAGAAAATACTAGTTAAAACTGGAAAATGTGGCCTAACACAGAAATGCCAAATGAATTTTAGCTTTGATGTCAATTCCAATCACTCAAATAGTGTATTGAGAAAGATTTTGAGGTAAGGGGTCTTGAATGTAAGAAGGTGGAGCAAAACTAATTCCTTTTATTTGCTGGGTGTTTTAGAGAAAAGATAAGCTAATGACCACTTTATTGGTGGGGGGAAGCTTCTAATCAATTTTAGAGACAAACAATTTCAGGGTTATTTTCTAAATCTAGATTATCATTTGATTGATATTTTCCATATAGAAAGATTGCTTATGGGGAAAACTGCAACAATCTTACTGACCCTTCTTCAAGGTGAATCTGAACTCAAGGCTCTACCCAACACATTTCTAAATAAACATTAATTATAATAACATGATATTTATAAAAATATAAATCAAATTTTATGTATTTTTATGTTCTTAAGCTCCTGTGAGTCTGAAGATATAGTTCTACAAAGGATGGCAAAAGTTACTTATATGCTAATTTTTTTCACCGTGTCATGACTACCAGAGTCCAAAAAGTGATTTGCATTTTGTAAACCAATGAAAGTTGAAATCACACTGATATCAGCAGAACACAGCATTCTTACAGTTCTCCATTGATTTCTGTGTTGTCATAACACTTATTGATATGAACAATGCTTATTTCCTGCATTATCCAAAGTTTCCAGAATTTTTAAATTACATATTTTAATTACCTTTATATTACATATTTGGTTTAAATTTAAGTCATCTTATTTGTACATATTTGGATATTATATATCATTAAAATTCTCCATATTAAAATGTTATTATATTTATTTTTTTATTTTAATAGTATCTCTCAATTTGAAATTTTTTGAAACTTTACATTTCTACCCATGGATTTTTATATTAAAGGAACTCCAAGTTAATATCATCTTCAAAAGCTATAAACAGGCATAAGAGAAGTGTGTGCAAGGTTCATTATAATTGTTCTTAAACAATGATGTGCAGCAGACTCTTCTACATGTTTTCTCAAATTCATATTTAAGTACATTCTGAAGACTCTAGGAACAGTAGTAGAAAAGCACATGGGGTTAATGGGTATGGGTATATTAATATATGTTTTCTTTCTTCATTTTGGCAAAGACTCACTGGCAGTCTAAAGTTCCTCCTTAGCTAAGTACCACTGGCTCAGTAGACTTTGACCTAAACCGGGAATTTAGTTCACAAAGTATGACCCTGAACAGGTTACTAAACCTTTCACTACTTTATTTCCATATCTGACTCAATTTTCATAGCAATAATTCCAAAATTATGGCTAATTCCATAGTTTCACAATTGAATTGTGAATTTCACAGTTCACACTCCTGCCTAGTATAGCAATCAATAAATCTAGTCACAGAATCCAGTATCAGAGTTAATTTAGATAATATTCTATTTCCAAAGTAATGCTAACGAATTAATGACTAGTAATGCTGGTTTTTATTTTCCTACCATTTTTTAAAAAAGTAATTCAGGGGCCTCCCTGGTGGCACAGTGGTGGCGCTGTGGATCTGCTGGCAGAGGAAACGTGAGTTATGACGTTCAGCTGAGGAGATTCCCACATGGCACAGCAGACCTCTCCTGCCTCGCCTGCTGCTCCCCTCAGCAGTGTTTTTCCGTCAATCTGCCGGTGCTGCTCCCCACTCTGTCTCTGGTGAACCCTCTCACCGCCCCACACCTCTGGCCTGTACCCCAGCTTGTATGCATAAATAAAATCTTTAAAACAAAATAAAAATAAAAAAAGTAATTCACATCATCTGAAATTTGATGTAACTTTTGACCATACAAAAGCCCTGGCAACAGTAATATTCAAATCTAAAATACCCCAACCATGAAGAAAAGGTAAATTACACCTAAAAACTGCATCCAAGGAGAATTAATGTTTTGTATTTTATTTTTATTTTTTTATTTTTTTATTTTATTTATACATACAAGCTGGGGTACAGGCCAGAGGCGTGGGGCGGCGAGAGGGTTCACCAGAGACAGAGTGGGGAGCAGAACAGGCAGATCAGAAGTACACTGCTGAGGGGAGCAGCGGGCGAGGCAGGAGAGGTCTGCCACACCATGTAGGATTCTCCCCAGCCGGGCATCGAACTCGCGTCGCCGCTGCCGACAGCTCCACAGCGCAGCGCTCAACCGCTGCGCCACGGGGGAGGCCCAATGTTTTGTATTTTAAAAGCATGAAGTATTAAAATAATATACCAACACTAACTTTACACATACGAACTTCACACAATCTCTTCCAGCACCAAAATAAGAGATTATTCACAAGTAATTTTATAAGGCCAATATTACCTTAATATCAAACAAGACAGAGAGCACACACACACACACAAATAAGATATTGACCGTTATCTCTCATAAACTTAGATGTGAAAGTCCCTAACAAAATTTAAGCAAACATCTTTCAACAATAAATATTTTAAAAATAATATATCACAACCAAGCAGTGTGTATTTCAGGTAGGCAAGGTTAGTTCAATAAACAAAAAAGAAATCAATTTAATTACCATAACAACCAAAAGAGAAAAATCATATGAGCTTATCAATACACCAAGTATAGAGGACTACTTTCACAAACTAACAGAGAGAACCCATTAAGAAAAAAAAAAAAAACAGCTAACATACTCAATGGCGAAAGTCAAGATGCTTCTCTCTAAATTCAGAAATAAGCCACTATGTCTATTCTCACCACTCTTATTTTAGTTTAGTACTAAAAAGTATAGCTACTGTATTAAGGCAAAAAAAAAAGAAATTGAGGGCATACTGATTGTAAAAGAAAATATAAAACTGTTTCTATTTGCAAATTGCACATCTACATAAAAAAAATCCCAAGGAATCTTCAAACAAAAAAACTGCTAAAATTAGTTAGAGTTCAGTAAGGTTACAGGATACAAGATCAATACAAAGTCAACAGCATTTCTATATACTAACAACAAACAAGTAGAACTGATATCAAAGATGCAATATCAGTAATAATTGCTCCTACATAAATGAAATACTTAGATATAATCAAACAAAACATGTAGTATCTATAATACCAAAATCATAAAATGCATATGGAAGAAATCAAAGTCTAAATACTTCATGAACTGGAAAATTCAACAAATGACAATTCTCCATAAACTGATGAGTAGGTTTAATGCAATTCATACCAAAATCTCAGCAAATTTCTTTGTGAACATAAAAAAATGTATAAAGATTTTTGGAAAATAAGAACAATATGTAGAAATCACTCCTTCTGATGTTAAACCTTACCATATAGCTGCAACAAGCATGACTGTAATATTGGCAGGAACAAACACATAGATCAATGGAACAGAAAGAATGCAGAAACAGATCCACACAAATATTCCAATTAATTTTTAACAAATGAACAAAAGCAATTCAATGGGGGGCAAACTTTTCAATTAAGTAAGGACCTCATTCAAGCAAATAAATCTTAAATGTCCCCTCTTACTATTTATTATCATTCTAATAGTTCCTAAAAGACCAGCTCTTATAAAAAGCCTCCCAAGCTAAATCTGAAATATGTGATAATTTTCAAGTGTGCTCAAGGTAAATATTATAAAATGCTAGAAGCCCTTTAATCAGGACTCCCCCCAAATGCACACTTTACGTGCAACCCACTATAAGCTGTTTATTTCATATTTATTTTTTTAATCAGTTGTTGTCTACATATCCTTTTACGTATCAGGATGCCATTAGTTTCAAGACTATCCATCTCACTCTCCAAACACAAATAGCAATTAACATAAGTGACAAAATGCAGAAGCTCAATGTTAACAACTAAATAAAAACCTACCAACTACTACTGCTTTCCCCATCCTTCTCTGAAACAAGGAATTAAAGTATCTTTTATAATCATAAATTATATAAACTCTTCTAAGATGACAGTGTTTTTCATGGTCCTGTGACCAGCTTACTCTATCACAATTTCCTATGTATGCAACCAACATTAGACAGAAAAGAACTGTCTTGACAACTTACAAATCTGAAGCTCACTTTTGGAAAAATACTTTAACGCTGTTTGAAACTATCAACAAGTCATTAAGAATACAGTATAAACAGGCATGCAAACTGAATGCCTTCCCTAAACCTGTGCCTCCCAGAGGCAACTTAGCCTTGTAGGACAGGCTAATGAAGTTTCACAAATAATATGCCTATTTGGAAAAGCAATTCTTGTTTCTCTTTCCACTGTTACTGTTTCCTGACACTTAAGGGGTAGAATACATGTCCAAAAACAATCATCTATGAAGGCAATTCAAACTGAATGATGCTTTTAATCTAAAACACTTTAGAATACAATTTTTTTTAAAAAGCATCAAAAGAACTATAGAAAGAATTATTTTAGATAAGTAAGTTATTGGAAAATTCTGTATAGTGCAGTTTTTCATGGCACCAAGAAACCCTAAAATAAGTAAATGGTCACAGATTTTTATTAGTTCAACAGATACTGTCTAACAATATCTCAGTACGCTGGAGACCAGCCAGCTACTATAAATGAATGAGTATCATGCAGTCCTCGATATGGAGATTTCAATTTTTCTTACTGAGATTTTTAAAAAATTTGACCAACTTGAAATATGCAAACATTTCATATGTATATTAAACAGTCCAATGTGTATTTATTTTAATTCCTTATAGTCTTATGAATGTTTTAAAACCATAAAGCACACAAATTTATAGAGCAATCTTGTTAGCATACATCTTTCAACAATGTCATTTCATTACTTTCTTTAGAGTTATCCTTTTTTTTAAAGATTTATTTATGTATGCATACAAGCTGGGGTGTAGGCCAGAAATGTGGAGTGGTGAGAGGATTTACCAGAGACAAAGTGGGGAGCACAACAGGCAGATCGGCTGAAGTGCACTGCTGAGGGAAGCAGCGGGCGAGGCAGGAGATGTCTGCTGTGCTATGTGGGAATCTCACTGGCCGGGTATCGAACTCATGCTTCAGAGGCTCTGGTTAGCTTCATAGTGTTATACTTAACCTGTTGCGCCACTGATGAGGCCCCTAGAGTTATCTTAAAGTATCAAAAGACAAAAAAAAAAATCTGTATTTCCATTGAAAAACAGTAATTTTTAAAAAAACGAATTTTGTCAACTTTTTCATGTTCTATTGGGATATACTGTGATTTTAATAAAGTAACCACTTACATACTGTCTTATCTCCATAAACATTCAAAACTAGCACTGAATGGCATCATAGTAAGTTTGTCTTCTTCAAACACAATACTTACACTCAAAATAAAATAAATGACAGTGTTAAAATACAGAAAACTTTGTTAGTACTCAAACATGAGAGATGATTTTTTCTGAGGAATGATCTATTATAGAAAATATTGTTTTATACTGAACATATAACAGATGAAAGAATTGATAATGTACTGTAAATTAAAACACCAAGATGAGTTCTATAAATAAATGCAGACAGAATTCAGAGATTATAACCCAGGAGCTCCACTGGACTATGAGCTTCTATAACAAGCCCTGCTATCATCTCTGTATCACCAGTGACTGGCACAGTATAGGAACTCAATGAATGTGCATTACAGAAATCAATTCATATGGAAAAGAAAAAAGGCTCAAAAGCAGGACTATATTAAGGAGAGACAGAGAGAAGCTCATGGCCAAAAAAACAGGGTTGTTTGATAATCAGAATGGCGGACAAAACTGTCAGCTAACTTGAGTATTCTACATTCTTTAGTATTAGGTATTAAGGCAGATTTGCAAGCTATAAAAACTAAGACAAAGAAGTTAACTGATATTTTAAAGAATAAACTGAAAGCAATGAGTAGCTGTTTTTGGAATGAAACTCAATAAGCCCTACCAACTACACTGTAACAACCAAGAGTCTATACTATCCATGCTCACCAGAGAGCCACAAGTTTCAAAAGGATGGACAAATTAGAGTATAGAGACCAAGTTTATGCTATCCGTTTGGTCTCTGAGTAGAAGTACATAATAAAATAAATTTTATTTATAAAAGTGGTTTGGGTTATTGAAAATGTTTATCTTTTTACTATTATTTCCTCATTTTTTAATCCTTTTTTTCTCTTTTTTGCTAACCTTCTTACTAGCATTTAGTCCTAATATCATAAAAGATAATACCTTCCAGGATAAATCAGGTGTCCTCAAAGATAAGACACAACAAAAAAGTATGTTTGCCTACAGTCACAAAATGTCTGGGATATCTATAAATGCCCAAGTCTCAATATAATAATTCTAAGCAGTTCTTGGGCATTCACCCAAAATATGAATTTTATCAAAACAAGTACAATTATATACAATGATTAAACTCTGTAAAACAGATGTCAAATATTAAATGTTCACTTTTTCAGGGCAGAATTAATGAGCTATCTTGCAAAGTGTACAAAAGCCACAGTTGGAAATTTAGGAAAAAACAGTAAATTCACAAAAAAAGAAAAGGGGGCTTCTAAAACGGGGGTGGGGGGGGAGAAAGAGAGAGAGAACACGTAAGAGAAACAGACTGACCTAAAGCGTACCAAATTTGTAAGGCCTACTAAAACCAATCTTTAAGTCTGAATTACATTGGAAAAATACTGCCTGCATTAAGATTTGTTTACTGTTTATTTACTGGGGAGATGATGCAAGCCTTCTTTGTTTAAATCATCAAATATAATGTAAAAACAAGTAAAAGTGATCACTTTAGGCTGCTATAAAAGTAATGTAAATTATCACCCTTAAAAAAGTCACTAGTTATCAAGTGAAAACTTAAAAATTAATTCACCACAAACATTTTAATCAAAGTAACAGCTGGCATTTTAAAACCAGCAATTGAAAGAAATTAGCACTATTTTTTAAAGTAGCTTTAAAAAGTAATACACTTCTATTAAAGGAAAAGAATGCAAACTAACTCACTGCCATTAAATAACAAAGGCCTAGAATCACTCAACTAGCCTTATTAAATCACCAACAGTCTGTCTCATATTTATAACTAAGATTCCCTAGCATTAGAAAAGAAAATCGAAAATTATTTAACAGGTAACTTCACTCACATGCGGTACATAAGGAAACAAATGAATAAACTAAATAAAATGAAAATAAACTTTTAGTCTATGAAACCAAATTAGTGATTACCAGAAAGGAAGGGGGAAGGAGAAGGTAAGAAAAATGAGTAAAAAGGATCAATTGTATGGTGAAAAATAATATGAGGCTTTTAGTGGTTAACTTAATGTAGTATAAACAGATGTCGATTTATAATGATGTACACCTGTAACCTAAATACTGTTATAAACCAATGTTACTTTAATAAAAATGAATGAAAAGTGAAAAGAAAATTAAAAATTTTGTTGGTTAGTGTATTATGTAGTTTCTTTTAAATTCCAAAATTAATTTTAGTCATTTGTTTCTATGTGACTATAACCACGTCACAGGTTTTCTGATAGCCTTACTTTTCTATATTGACATGTATCCTAGAAAACAAATCACTGTCTCTACTGGGCTGCCTTGGGCAGTTTCAGGACAAGAAAAGTTCAAAATGTCCCAAAAGACTTCTGATAGACAAGTTAGAAATATGAGAAAGGAGAATAAATATTCAAATAAAATTTCCATATGGCAATGCAGCATTTTAGGCCCTGTCAATCTGATTTAAAAAAAAAAAAAAAAACAATCACCTTCCTTCCTACCACTGAACAATTACTTTTAAAAGAAAACACAAACACTTTCTGGCATTCTTCCCAGAAATTTTTGCCTTGCCTGTTATACTCTGTACTTAGTACTTACATCAGTCTGACAAAATATTGCAAGATTCCATCCATCCAGCTCAAGTAATGTAAAATTAAATAACACAACAAATTCAGAATAAACTAGAAATAAAATATTCACTGTGATACTAGACATAGTGTGTACACACAAGAATGTAGTAAGGAGAGTAAAAGTACATAGAAGTCAACATTTAACCACTGATTTTTTTAAGGACTCCTAAAGTTAATTCCTAACAAATTGCAAATAAAACCTCCTAAAATGCATTTCAATGGTATTAGCTCATGATTGACTCATTGCTCCATATAAATAGTTTCAAAATAAACATGTATCGACTTTTATATAGACCAAGTTTCGAAGAACAATGTTTCTCAATTTCTTAGACCTCTTTTTTAGAAAGCCTCAACACAAAATTTTTGAATCCTAAAGATAGCACCAAATTTGTAATGGTTGAATTTTCTTTTGTAAAAAAGACAAACAGTCCCCTTTAAAAAATCCCTGACCTAAGGAAAAGATGAGTAGATCAAGAAGATGTGGTGTGTGTACACACATTTATATGCATAATGGAATATTACTCAGCTATCAAAAATGATAAACTCATGCCATTTGCAGCAACATGCATGGAACTTGAAAGGATAATGTTAAGCGAAGTAAGTCAGAAGAAGAAAGATAAATACCAGATGGAGCCACTAATATGTGGAATATAAAGTAATAAAATTATTAGTAAGACAAAGACCAACTAAAAAACAAACCCTTGATAGCTGACTACAGAACTGAGTCACCAAGGGAGAAGTGGTTGGAAGAGGGGAAAGAACAAGGAGGGAGGGAAGCATAATGATCTACAGTAGTGGCATATGGAGGAATTGGTGATGGATTCACTATGGTGGTAATACCTGATGGGGATACCCTAATGTTACCTCACTTTAAAATAAATGAATGAACAAGTACATAATTACAAAATAATTTTTTTACAGTTTGCTTATTTTTTAACTCACTTAAATGTAGATCTAGTTTAATACAAAAATGTGCATTTCTATGTTAGCAAAACTTTTAGTACACCTCATATCTTTTAAGATGTATTTATTTATGCATACAAGAACTTGGGTGCAGGCCAGAGGTGGGGGGGTGGTGAGAGGATTCACCAGAGGAAGAGTGGAGAGCAGAAGAGGCAGACTGACTGAAATACACTGCTGAGGGGAGCAGCGGGTGAGGCAAGAGAGGTCTGCTGCACCATGCGGGAAGCTCCCTGTCCAGGGATCGAACTTGTGCTGCAGTGGTTGGGGACAACTTCACAGTGCTGAGACTTAACCTGCTACACCACCAGGGAGGCCCCGCAGGGATTTTCAATTAAAGATACTAACTAACCTTCACTCAATTGCTAAACTACTAAAAACAAAAAGACTCCATTATAATATTTTCTCCAAAAATATCCATAGAAAAAAATTTCTTTAAAAGTCATAGATGCAGATAAACTGACATAAGGGCATATAAAATACAGCATTATAATCACAGAGCTTTCATCTTTAAAGGTAATTTTTCTCAGACTCTTGAATGACTTAGTATCTAGTTGGACAAAATATGCTCATCATCACTTATCAGGGAAATGCAAATCAAAACCACAATGAACTACCATCCCACATCTGTGAGAATGACCTAAATCAAAAAGACCAGAAACAACAAGTGTTGACAAGGGTGTAGAGAAAACGGCATCCACGTACACTGCTGGTAGGAATGTAGATTGGTCCAGTCTTTATGGAAAACAGTACTGAGGTTTCTCAAAATGTTAAAAAAAGAGATATGCCATATGATCCAGCAATTCCATTCCCAGGTACCTATATGAAGAACACAAAAACAATAACTCGAAGGGATATATGCATTACTGTGAGTATAAAGTAGTGCACATTATTTATAACAGCCAAGGTGTGGAAATCACCAAAGTACCCAATAACGGATAAGTAGATTTAAGAAGATGCAGTATAAGTACACAGTGGAATACTACCCAAGTATAAAAAAGGTGAAACCTTGCCATTTGCTACATGAATGGAACTGCAGATAATCATGCCAAGTGAAATAAGTCAGAAGGAGCAAAACAAATACCAAATGATTTTACTCATATATGGACTATAAACAAAACAAAGAAACTGGCAAAACCAAGCCAAAACAAACCCTAGAATTTTGACAATGCAAATCATGCTACAAGAGGGTGTATGAGGAGAAGAGAAATGGGGGAGGGGTCAAATGGACTGTGGAGAAGGATTATACTGGTCAACAGTGAGATCGTTACTGACTTAAAAGAGCCCTAATCTGTAGTATCTTGGTGTGCTGAACATGAATATAACCCTAAAAAAAATTTTAATAGCTTTCGTTTTGAAGATATTTCATATAATTCATTTTATATGTTTCACTGTGTAAATTTATCCAGTAGGACTACAACAACATTCTAAATCAGCCTAGAATGATGTACTACTGTATCACATTGCATAATACCATTATGCACACATCATCCAGAGTTGATTGCATCATTTTCTGATGCAATGCAATACTATTGCCAGGCGGCTGCTGAAGCAAGCTGACGTCAGCAGTGCACTATAAAAAGCCCTGTCAGAAAGGTTGAGCATTGAAAATATTTCAGACTTTTTGTGCAAGAGACAGTTGAAGCTACTGTTACATAGAACTGTTATTATTTTATCCATTTAGGCACAATCCAGAACAGTAATAC
Organism: Scalopus aquaticus; assembly: GCA_004024925.1. Taxonomy (NCBI): domain Eukaryota; kingdom Metazoa; phylum Chordata; class Mammalia; order Eulipotyphla; family Talpidae; genus Scalopus; species Scalopus aquaticus. The sequence goes on from PVIJ01012809.1 coordinate 38,135, forward strand.
CTCAAAAGCGCATTAATAGCGTGGACAAGTTCTGCTCTATTTGTGGGGAAGTGACATTTGCCAACCAGAAGAAAAGGATCACTTCTCAAGTGAAGAAGGCTTATCATCTTTACTTGGGATGCAAGGTTGGTGACCAAGACAAGCCTTGGGCCCCACATATATGCTGTGCTACGTGTACAACACAGCTTTCACAGTGGTTAAATGGCAAAAGACCATCAATGCCATTTGCAGTCTCCATGGTGTGGAGAGAGCCAAGTAACCACATAAAAGACTTTTACTTCTGCTTGGTTCCTCCTCTTTCCGGCAGAATAACGAAGCAAGAGAAGTAGAGAACAGCCTACCCAAACATTCCGTCTGCATTGAGACCAGTTCCACATGGTGAGGGACTACCAATTCCAGAACCTCCAGGAGAATATTCTCTTGATTCATCTGATGAGGACAAGGGTGAGCCGACCATGCTGACGTTCCATCAGCATGCAGTGATCCAGATTTTCACTGTGCTGCATCATCAACCTCACATAGACTAACACAGGAAGAACTAAATGACTTGGTTAGTGATTTGGACTTCTCCAAGAACAAGGCAGAATTGCTAGGACCAAGGCTCCAACAATGGAATCTTCCAGAAGATGTCACAATTACTTGATATCGAAAGCGAAGCAAAGATTAAAGAAGGAGTTTTTGTGGGTTCTCAGATTCGAGAGCTCTTCAAAGATGACTAGTTCAACAGCTTGCTGCAGGGTGATGCGAAACAAGCATGGAATGCTTTTCGCCTAGTGTCTACAAACTTTCTCGGGAATATTAGAGCAGAAAACTACAAGGAGCTAATAGAAGACATGCTGATGCAGTATCACAAACTTGGCTACAATATGCCTCTAAAGACCCATTTCCTTCATTCCCATTTGGATTTCTTCTCTGAAAACTGTGATATGGTTAGTGATGAACATGGCAAACGTTCTCATCAAAATCTCGCATCAGGGCCTCCCCGGTGGCACAGCGGGTTAAAGTGCTGTGCTGTGGAGCTGTCGGCAGCGGCAACGCCAGTTCGACGCCTGGCTAGGGAGATTCCCACATGGCACGGCAGACCTCTCCTGCCTCACCCGCTGCTCCCCTCAGCAGTGTATTTCTGTCATTCTGCCTGTTCTGCTCCACTCTCTGTCTCTGGTGACCCTCTCACCGCCCCACGCCTTTGGCCTGCACCCCAGCTTATATTCATAAAAAAATAAAATGAAAATATAAAACATACCGCATCAATGGAACAAAGATACCAGGGAAAATGGTACACTACAATGCTGACTGACTACTGCTGGACACTCCCCAGAGATGCTCCTGAACAGCTGTACAAGAGACAAGCAAAGAAATCTAAGAAGTAGTCTATGACTTGATTTTTGACAGGTATTAACCGTAGGCCTATTACTACTGGCATGCATTCCATGATGTAAACATCCATTTATTGCAGATTACAAAAAAAAACTAGAGCCAAAATTAGAATTTGACTGTCATATTCGTGTTGAGCACAAACAAATTGATAGGAAATGACTAATTTTATTTCAGTAACATGACTTTTGTAAAAATTTGTTGATCAGTGTTATTGGTGCTTTGGTGGTAGATGTGGTGCAGTAACAAACATCAGAAGAGATGTAAACCTAAACCCAAAAATTATAAGTATAAACCGATGTTATCTCAAAAATAATATAATTATATATATTATATACTTGTATACTTGAAATATGTATACATATTTATATATATTTCAAGTTGGTACACTTGTTTAGTAGCCCAGAACAAGGCATTTATTTTATTACCCACTACCAAAGAAATTTACTAAATGCATAATGTATAGAATATTAAGAACAAGGAAAAAAAGCAAATCACAAAACAGCAAATTTCTGAATAGCACCTAGAACCACATTTAAGATTCCTTTCCTAGGCCAAAGGAATTCTGACAAAATTTCCAGACCTCAACTTCCATATGACTTTTTATTAATTACAAGGGGGGAGGGGAAATGGTTCTAAGAAAAGATGAGGTTGTTTTTTGTTTTGTTTTGTTTTTACAATTTTAACCAATATAAGTAGGCTTCTTAAGCATTAGGAAGGAGAGAATTCTATAAAACAAAGAATAGGAAAAAATAAGAGCCCAAAGTTTTTTAGTATAAGGAAATTTCATCCTTCTACTCCTTCCACTCCTGGCAGGACACACTGCAGTCTATGTTGGTGACATGCTACCAGAAATCTTAGAGAACACAATGTCTTTTACACAGGTAGAACATCTACATTCAGCAAATACATTATGTTAACATAGTACATGCCAGACACTTTCATAGTTATGTACTAGTTAGAAATGGTAAAAAAGAAAATTTTAAAATTTGAGAACTCTTTAACCTCATTTTGGGGAGAAGTAGAAAAAAATAAGAGACTTAAGTTTCAAAACAAGGCACAGAAAATATAAAGAAACTCAAAAATCTTCAGATACCTCTGAAGCTCAATTAAGCCTATTCTAATTTCTCTGCTAAGCAGGAAGGCAGGAATAATAATAATATGGTGATCACAAAGACTAGGTAATTTCAAGTATGCTTTTGTTAATCAATGTATTTATTTTAAAAGAAAAAATTATATTAATGTCACATTAAGAACACTTTTATCTTGAAACAGCATTTAGAAAAAGATGAATAAAGAAATATAAAAATCTTGTGAGAGTGTTCACTAGTCATCACTGCTTAATATTACAAAGCAGTCACATCATTCCTTATTGGTAGGTAGTAAGGACGGATACCTTAGAAAATAGAAAATCCATAAAAATCCATAAAAAAATCAATAAAAAATCAACTCACTACATGTCAATTTAATGCTATTCAATGGTTTCCACTGCCCTTGGCCTTAAAACTTGAACAAATCTTACAAGGTCTTCCACAGTTTGGCTTCTTTTCAGTCTCAATTCTACCAGACAAGTGAACTTCTTTCTTTGAACATCAAACTCTTTCAGGCCTTTTTAAACTCTTTCTACCACTCCCTCCCACCCCCAACCTCTTTTAATAGATAATAAAATGGAGCAAAACATTGAAAAAATACTTGAAAACGTTTAAGAAATCACCTACCAGATTATGAAACAAAAAAGGGAAATACATCAACTCTAACTTGGAAATGGTTCTCAAATAATTGAGAACAGTTTGATTACATTTACTTATATAAAATGCATACATACATACATACATACATATATATATATATATAGCTGATCTCCAGAGTCGTTTAAAAATTAATCAATTAACGTTCCATATTTTTAATAACAATTATCCTCCCATCCAAAAAAAGAACGGGTCATTTGCGACATAATTCATAAAAGATAAAGGAAAGCCCTTAAATCTAATATTCTTTCCTAAAACCCCTAAGTCACAATGTATAAAACATGCACCCTACCTCCAAAACACACACAAAAATAAGCAAAATTTTCAGACAGTCTAAATAAATGAACACCTAAATTTAGGTTACAATGACTGTTCATTGCTTACTAGCAAAATTGTAGTTATATTTGTAAAAGTCATGTTTATCTGTTCAATTTAAAGATAAATACATCCACCTAACACCTTTCAATGGTTATTAGTTGTTTTAGATATTGGCTTGTCTGGATCCCATAAAAGAGGAGCAACAAGAATAATAAAATCATAATAAAATACATTTTTTAACATCATGAAGTATATTTAATCTGAATCTTTCACATTGACAATTTTTAAACATTTCCTCCAAATCTAACCTTAATCTTTACACTCTAAACTGATTTAAAAAAAAAAACCTTTCAACATTCTAGTAGTGCTCCAAATCCAAATTTTTTTCCCTATTAACTAGAACAAAAAATTACTTTAATATATCTCAATAGATTTTTCCCTCCACAATGTAATAGAACAAAATATATATATATACCACAGGCAACGGTTTTAAGTATTCATAGTTTCCATATAATCAGTCAGGGGTAAATAGTTTTTTTTTTAAGTTTTTTTTTTTTTAAAGATTTATTTATTTATACATACAGCTGGGGTACAGGCCAGAGGTGTGGAGCGGTGAGAGGCTTCACCAGAGACAGAGTGGGGGGCAGAACAGGCAGATCAGAAATACACTGCTGAGGGGAGCAGCGGGCTAGGCAGGAGAGGTCTGCCGCGCCATGTGGGAATCTCCCCGGCCGGGCGTCGAACTCGCATCGCTGCTGCCGACAGCTCCACAGCGCAGCGCTTAACCGCTGCGCCACCAGGGAGGCCCTAAATAGTTTTCAAAGAGCAAAAAAAAATGCAGCATGATAGATAAATGTAACAGTTTTAATGAAAGATCAAAGTTAAAGTGGAATGTAGTCTATACTAAACTACTTCAGAAAGCTTTCACATAAACATCTATGAAGCATATTATTCACATTTAGGCCACAAATTTTATCACCTTCACTAATATAACTATCACTTGAAATGCCACTAAAAATAAACGTTGTTTACTTCAATAATAACAAATAATTGATGTTTCACTGTCTACGTAAATGATTAAACTATTCTCTAATATCCCACCACCTATATCTCATTAACAAAACCAGAAAACTCTTATTCATTTAACAGTAAAACGAAATTTTCATGTTCAGGAGTATGACAGACAATCCTGGAAAAGTAGAATTGAAATGTAAGTTAAAGTATCTACCTTTAAATCAATGATAGAAGAGTCTTAACAAATGTATATACCTTCTTTTATTATCTGATAAATTAAATATCTTGAAAAAGAATTCTGTTAGCCCAAGCTGAATACCATTCCAACATTTATTTCTTCAATATCCTCCCACCCAGAAATGTTTATATCTATCATTCTGCTAAAGAACAAATATCCACAACACTGTAACAATTATTGGGCTGTTTCTTGTCCTTTCTTTGTGAAACATTTAAACATGAGGCAAAATATTCTTACTAATAAGCCACTGACAGATACCAAAATGAGCTGCAAAAAGTTCAAAATAGGGCACTTTCCTCTAAGTAAAGAACTACTTTCCAGTGCCAGAAACTAAACCCACAGCTAGACAATGTTTAAGGTTCAGATCTACCATCGGTATACAAGTCTGGGATCAAGACAGATTTAGTAGAAAGTAAAGAAGTCTGGAGACACAGAAACTTTAGAAACAATGCCATCATATAGATACCCCTTTTCATACTCAATGATGTATTTATGTCCCGAAGAGATGGATAAGGGCAAGAGCAAAAGGATAATGAAAAGGATGGAGACTAAAGCAGTTGAAAGGACAAGAGAACAATTGCATCATCAGAGTTGTTCTCAATTAAGCAGGTGGCTGGCTGGTGAGTCAGGGGTCAGCAATTCTAATCCCTGGCCTTCGACTGAGTCTAAGGACCCATTCCTAGAAGAATTCGCACACCCTCTTCCGATTTAGCACTTATCCCACCTGCCCTAATTTTCAGTGAAGAACAATTTTGATTTTTAAAAACAAATTAAGAACATAGAACAACTGGAATATAAGTTTGAGTCCAACAGAAACTTACATATCTGTAAGTATTACAAATATCAAAATCTGAGGAAGAGAATGACAATGACAGGGCCAATAATTGTAACTTAGGTGCCACACAATTTAACCTCCCTCTTTAATATTAGCACTTTCAAATATAAGTAAGCACACAGGGCATAAACCTAACAACTGAGGATAGGTAGACACCTTGAGGAAAGACAGCAACACTGATATGAATAAAGAAAACAGGTTTATCAAAAATATTTTAAGTTTATTTTGGTACTTAGGAATTTTAAATTTCCTTTTATAACCGATTTTCTTCACTTTATAATGATACCATAGATTGAAAGGGAAAAATAAGAGGTCAGGGAGAAAGACAAAAAAGTGAGACACATTACATAAAAAACAGAAATGTCAGTTAATGAGAAGAGTGTTTAAATGAGAAACAGGAAAAAAGGACCCAAAACTGAAGACTGTTCACAGGAATGAAGGTATTTAATCCTTTTAAGAGGTGAACGACAGTGCTATAGAATATACCTGCAGGAACATAGTACCAGACACACAATGAAGCTCAAAAAGCTTAGTAATTTTTCATAACAGAAGTACCAGACACTACCCATCTATTGTATCTTCTGCCTCCCTGTTTATTTTGCCACATAATCTTCACAGTTTTCCCTAATGATGGTAACTAATTGAATCACTGAAACTCACTTAAGAAGGTTGTACAGAGTCAGCCACATTCTATGATTCTCTTTTCTATAAAAATGTTTTCTGTGATCTTAAAAAGCTTTAATCTGAAGGTGGTAGGACTGTCCCTTCATTTACAGCTATACTATTATCATCTTAAGTTCCTACGGAAAACACACACACAAAAACACACTTGAAGTTCCAATGTGCAACATCCTTAGATCATTTTCAAGTTGGAAGCATACCACTTCTAATATATGCTATGTATACGGTACCTGCACTTTATGCTTTTGGAAGAAACAAGAAAACTCAGAGCAATGTTTCTCAAAGTGTGGGCTCTGTTCAAGCACCACCAAAATCACCAAAATGCTCATTTCTGGCCCCCAACTTAGACTTAATCAAAATCTCTCTAAAAATGTGATATTTGCCTGGGGCTCTGCATTTATATTATGTGGAGAAATTAGACTTGAAAAGGGATGTTTTTAGCATGAAACACTGTAACTACCACAAATTAGATGTTCAGTAATAGGTCAACCCTAATCCTAATCAAATGATTAAATCATGTGGTAGCACTGGGACTCCATTACAGGTTGCTGCTTTCATTTGACCTATACATATCACTCACAAAACAATACTTTACTAAGTCTTTCTTCATGTAATAAGAATTATGTATAAAGAGATTTTCAACTGTTAAACAAGCAGAACTGTGAAACACTGCCTTAAAGGACAGTAGCTTAAAAGATGCGGTATGAGCATGTATTCCAGGAGAAAACACTATAATAACTCTCTTTACTCCCTCTGGATATTCCAAACTAAGCAGAGTGACAAAAAGATTGTGGCATACAGGTCATGGTCACAATTTGCATAATCTTATTTAATCCATATAACTCTAGAATAACATTTCTACCCATTTTATGGTTGAAGAAACTGAGGCTTGGGTGACTAAAACGTGCCAAGGAATGCAAAGTTGTCAGGCCAGGGCTGGACCAGTAAATTGAGTTTTTAACGTCCCTATCACTAGGTTCCTTATTCATAGCCTAAGCAATAAATTTTGATATAGTACTCTACATAATCTTCCATTTCTCTAAGACACCAAGAATTTTGTCTGGTTCTTATTTCATAAAAGAAAAAATCAATCATCTATCTCAGACCCTTCTCTATATTAGTGTAGATATTAGTGTAAATCATTCTCCCCTGCCTTCCTGCTACCCACGTTATTTCTCTGCAATCAATTTTATTTGCTGATCTCAATGGTTTCTCTTGGGTGTCATTATGAGTAACTACTGTTCTCTTCCAAAGTATGTAGTAACATAACCTACACTAAAAAGCCTTTGGTTGGGAACTGTTTTCCCTAAAATGATAATCAATTACTTTGTTGTTCTTACAGAATACTGGCGTTGGTTAAGTCCTGTCATCTTTTATTTCCATCTGCTTTCAAATATCTGCTGTTCTAATCTTCCAAATAGTTTCCACACCAGTTTCTCAATCTGACTCTCCTAAAATGACTTATCATTTCATACAGAATTCCCTGCACTGCTCTATCTCAAAGACATTTGTATCTCTTATGCCTCCCCCAATTTCCTGGTGTCACCATAATTTCACTAAATATTCCAGCTCTAAACTGTCCCATATAGTAGTAGTCACTATTCATGTGTAGTTCTGAGCACTAGAAATGTGAGTAAACCAAATTAAGATTGCCATAAATTTAAAGTATATACCACTTCAAAGATTTGGTACCAAAAAAAAAGCCAAAAATTTTCATATTGACTGCAAGTTGAAATATTTTTAATACTGGACTAAATAAAATATATTAGTAAAATTAATTTCACCTATTTTTAATTTTTTAATGTGGTTATTAGACTATTTAAAATTATATTTTATGGCTTACATTTCTGTTGGAGTACTGCTTGCTAAACATTCCACCACCCAGAATTTGGCCTAATGACCTCTTCACTACAACACAAGCTACATGAGACCTTCTTAGATCATGCCAAGTCTTTCTGTTCAATCATCTCCTCAAAGCTGTATCAATTAGTTCATTCCATAAAATCTCTTAAAAAATATTTTGTTACAAATAATATACATGTGCACTTTCAAGGTACCCTATCTGGTAATGAAGCTACCATGAATGTCTCCAAAGTAGTAACTACAAGTTAGGTGGCAGGTAAATGAACTATTCAAGGGCGCAGAAACCCCCCTGACTATTCTAAAAATAGTCCTTTCCTATACTTGGAAATTATTCTCTGGAACTTTTATTATCGCTTTCTTTCCTGTGTCCTTAAAAGGTGCTACAAGAAAATGTTGCTGCAAATTGCATGTGTTTGTCTTTTTTGAATGCTGCATAGTATTCCATTGTGTATATGTACCACATCTTTTTGATCCAGTCATCTATTTTTGGGCATCTGGGTTATTTCCATATCTTAGCTATTGTAAACAGTGCTGCAATAAACATGCGGGTGCATGTATCCTTTCTGATTAGTGTTTTTGTGTCCTTTGGGTAGATTCCCAGTAGTGGTATTGCCGGGTCATAAGAAGGAATCATGATCAGAGAAATAAGCCAGAAAGAAAGAGAAAATTATCGAATAGTTTCACTTATAACAGGAATATAGGGGAGGCAAATAAAAAGAGACATTCAGCAGAGAAGGAGGGGAGGGGAAGGGCTCAAGAGGGGGGAAGAGGGGAGCACAGGGGACTACGGTGATGGTTCCACGGGTGAACAGGTGATGGGTAACTCATGGGGACCACGCGATAATGTAAAAGATATGAATAACAAGAATAAATTATTAAAAAAAAAAACAGAAAATAAGAGTTATATCTAACAAAGGAAAAGAAAAATCCTAGAGACCATGGACTAGTATAACTTCAATTGTCAATTGTCATATGAACATGACACATACAAGATTCTGGGGTTTAGAAGACATGTTATTAAGAAAAATCATTGTAACTTTCAGAAAGGATGGATTTAACAGCATCTGCCATAAATCCTACTCAACCAGAAGACCTAGAGAACAGTTGGTGGATGACTCAGACTCCTACCATGGTTATCTAGTAGCATTTTAGTCAAAAGAAGTCATCACACCAATAGTTATTTAATTGTGTGAGCCAAGTGGTGCATTAATGACAACTTCCCTGAATTTGCAGAAGTGGAAGTGATAAACCAAAACAAAAGATTGGCAGCCTGTCCATGTCAGACTTAAAAAGATGCAAAAGAGAAAGATTTCTATTGAGAAATACTCTGAACATATAAAGTACAACACAATGTAAGCTATCACTGTTTTAAACCAATTATTCAATATGCTGAATATCCATAGATCCCAGTTTTCTATTAAGACAGACTTTTTAATTTCAAGACTTATTTTACTTTTAATTTGGTTTACACAGTATATTCACTGTAGGGGGTAACAGTGACTCTCTGATAGGTGGGACCCATTTAAGAGTTAACTATCAGGACCAGTTCACATTCCCACCAGCAGTGTAGAAGGGTTCCTTTTTCTCCACATCCTTTCCAGCATTTGTTATTGCCTGCATTTTTAATGTGTGCCATCCTCACAGGTGTGAGGTGGTATCTCATAGTTGTTTTGATTTGCATTTCCTTGATTATAAGTGATGTTGAGCATTTTTTCATGTATCTGTTGGCCATTTGCT
>PVIJ01012810.1:0-47884 GCA_004024925.1 Scalopus aquaticus
GGGGGAGCACTGGGGAGCATGGGGGGAGAGCTGGGAAGGGCACAGAGGCGCTCCAGGCGGGCACGCTGCCGTCCAGCATCGTCTCCAGCCAGCCTGCCGCTCCTTGGGCCCAGGCCTGCCGCGCTCCCCTCGGCGCCCGTCCGGGAAAGGCGGCCGTGCCCGGAACACTGCCCGAGCCTGGAGGTGAAGCGGCCTCCTAAACATGCCGGGGGCTTCCGCGGCCGTGGTGACGCGCTCGCACAGGGGAAGGGGAACTCGCGGGCCAGAGCAGCCACACCGGGGCCACTGCCCCGGCTCGGGGCACCCCGGCCCGGAAGTCCCTCCTGGGAGACACGGGGGGCGTGGGGGCAGGGCCTTGGCAGGCACACCCGCACCTGGGCCCCCCGCACCTGGCCCGGAGCCTCATCTCGCTCGCCCTCCGCTCAAGGAGACGACAGAACCGGCCTGCGCGGCACGTTCGTGATTCCGGGATCGGAGGGTGGCACAGGGCCGGTGCTGCCCATAGAAAGCGAGGTGCCCTTTCTCTTCTCTGCTGTGGCTGCTGCACTGCAACCTGCTGTCCTTGGAGGGGGAAGGGGGCAGGAGAGGGGCTGCCCAGGAGGGGTGACTGAGGACCCAAGAAGAAAACGGAAGCTCCCCTGGCCCCCAAAATAATTTCCATGCCTTCTTAATAAATGTTTAAAATGTGTATAAATGATTCAAGAGATGCCTTAAAATACGACGAATCTAATATTCATGCTAAGCTATAAATGACTGCGCTTTAGTTCTTCAGTTCTCGTGCAGATTTAACAGAGATAAAGACTGAAAAGGACACAGCATTGCGGCCCAGCGGGGAGGGGCGAACGTCACAAATACACGCAAAAGATGGGAGAGCCCTGGGCAGGTCATTTAGCAGCCTGAGCCTCAGTTTCCCCATTTGCAAGATGAAAGACTGGGCTGGAGGTTCTTTAAGGCCTTCCCACTCTAAAATCTTGCACGCCAACCCAATGTATCAAAAGAGGCACCTGCACGTGGCAGAGCCCCCTGGCAAGGGGAGACAGAGCCCCCCCTCACCCTATTATCGTTTCTCTCATCAGTATAACTTAAAAAGAAAACAGCTCGCATCTGCATGTGACAGACGATTAGAAAAATATAAATGGTCGGTGTTCGCGGCACCCTCACAGGGAGACTGATGACAGAGCTGGAACCGCCGCATCCCAGAACCAACCTTTCTTTCCTGGCTGGCAGGGCCCAGATTTTATTTGGGGGTCCAGGCCTCTCCCAGGGATCAGGTAAATCCTAACCCAGCTAAGCCAGCAAGACCACCCCCCTTCTTACCCAGGGGACATCTGGCCAACTCCTGGCCACAGAACACAGCGGACATCTGCTGGACGCGCCTGGGGGAGCTTCGTCACTCAAGGGCCCTCAGGAGGGACACTGCCTCTTCCCTGGACATGCCGCCTCTGCCCGTGCTGACCGGAATGACTGACCACCGGGGGTGGAGGGGGCACTCTCTGGCCACAGAGCTGCCCCGCGAAGACGGCAGGGCACCTGAGGTCAGTGGGCTTGGGCCGCAGCGTCCCTCGTGACGGGCTGGGCATGACGGAGCGACAGGACAGCAGGAAGCTGCTCGTGGGCACCTGGCAAGGCCGGCTTGTGACAGGGAGACGCCCTGATGCAGCCAGCAAGCTTACAAAGGCCAAAACAGCTGCTTCGGGAGACGCGTGGCGAGGGATTTTGGGTAAGGCACTGCAACACATGGTCAAGAGTAAATCAAGCGTCTCCCCCACCTTGACAACTAAAGCTCACAGGAGGTAGGATGTCGCCTGCAGGCTTCCTCAGATGCCCCCGCCCAGGGCCCGGGTCCTGCCCTCCCCTTAATTCCAGCAGCCTCTCTCTGACCCTCCCATCCCCGCTCCGTCTCCTCACCCCGGTGCAAACTCAGAGTCACCGAAAACAAAAACACTTTCCATGAAACACACTGGAGGACTTTACCTCTCCTCCAAACCTGGTTCTGATTCTGCTTTTTAAAACCGAAGTCACCATTTGGTGGCGCGGGGAGGCTCACTAATGGGGCGCAACACGGAGCTGACGCCCCAGCACGGAGCCGCGGCGCACGGCCTCACGAGCCACCGCGTCCAGGCAGCCTCCGAGGGGCGGCCTCGGCCTCAACAGCGACCGGGAATTCTGGCTGCTCTGCCCAGCAGCCTCCTCTCAGGGGCCAGTTCTGGGGGGAGGCCCAGGCCGGAGAGGGCGCTGGCCCCGCTGCCTCGGAGATGCTTGCGCTGAACCGCCAGATCCGGCGCTGCTCGCGAAGGGCAAAGGCACAGGGGTCTTCCTCCCTGAGGCTGCTCGGTGGCGAGGCCTTGAAGGGCAGCTCCGCTGACCCCTCAGGCAGGCAGGTGTCGGGCTTTCAAGGCCACCCACGGACAGGCCACACGGGATGACAGAAGGTCGTTTCCATACTGCGGCCTTCCTTCCGCAGTAAAAGTTCATTTGGGAGGAAATCAATTTGAATAGAGCTCACTAAACCTAGAAAATGTAAATCGGGCACAGCCCTAATGAAGCCGCAGGGAGCAGCTCCCTGTGGAGGGGCGGGGACAGGGATTTCAAGCTACAGGTTCGTCTCTGCCAGGAGCCAGCCCTGGGAGGCTCTTCACAAAAAATCCACTATTAAAGGGTCCTCGAAATGTCAGATTTTGAAATGGATAAAATTCATTTCAGTTTGGTGCTTCTGGTTCAAAATTTAATTATCCCCCAGTCTGGTTCTATTCATACATAATTTTCAGCATAGAACGCTCCACTATCTGAATGCGTGGAGGAAGAGGAAGGTGGAGGAACCTGTCTAAATGGGTGAAAAAATTCCAAAGGGCTGATTTTTGAAGAGACACGATGCTAGTACTTGTAGTATCAAACCCATAATAAACTAAGATTTAAATGAACGCTAATAAGTAAAATTGAGTTAGTCGCTGAAAAATTACCATCCATAATAGGCTCTTATTACATAATAATGAATTCCATTATATCACAGTCCTAATTTTTTAAATCAATGGAAAACACAGACTGTGTCAGATTTCCTGGGGAACAATTTGAATTTAAGCGACACAACACTCGGGGTTTCACTGGGCATTCTCGGGGTCAGTGAGTGTCTCCTGTGGATGCAAGGCACAGGGAAGCAAGGAGGGGAGAGGCGGGGAGAGGAAGGAGAGTGAGGAGGAGGAGATCCACCCAGGGAGGAACAGAAGTGTCTCAAGTTGGGGATCTCAACTGACAGCCTGGAGAGAAAAAAATCAGCCTGGACAGGAAGGATATAAGGGAGCCAAAGAAGGATCAGCAAAACAAAACAAAAATAAACTGACAACTGTAATTCAGAGACGCTCTGCAGGGGAGGGGGAGCGGCCTAAACAAGGGAGATGTGATGGCGCGGGGTGACCTGTGCTGGGAATTCTGGGGGGACGACACCAGAAAAGAAAGCAAACATTGTACAAAAATGAACAATGATGTAAAATATGTATAAATAAATTCTTGTTAAAAAAACAAATTTTCTAAGGGTGTGGTTGCCAGTCCCGATGGTGTGGGACCTGGGGGTCTCCCTGCTCCGGCAGCTTTAGGGCCTCGAGGAGCAGGGCAGGGGGGCCTGAGGAGGCTGCTCTGGACCCGTCGGCCCCGGCTGGAAACCGCGGTCAGCAGCGCTGCCGGTCATGGCGCTGCTGGCCTGGGAAGGCCAGAATGTGCTTGGCTGGGTGACTCCGTCCCTCTAGTCCGTGACAGAGGCAAGCTGCTAAGGGGTTCTGTCGGATCAAAATTCTAGAAGTGCTAGAACCCTGTGAAGCGTCCCGTCTCCCGACCTGCCTTGCTCCTATCGTCTCTGGACACCTGGCATGAGCAGCCCTGGAAATGCCCAGGAGGACCTGTTTACGGGGGTCCCTCATGGCCTCAGTCTTAGAAGCTAAGCCCCCACCCCCACTGCTGTTCGCCTAAGGCCACGTTGCAGACCCCAGCAAGCCCCGGCCCCTTCCTGCTCTGTCTTATCGGAGTGAAGATTAACTGCACACCCTTTCTTCACACTTCCGAGCAAATGTGTTCATGTCCTGATGACAGCTCCTGAAGCCTTCCTTCCCAAACTATTCAAGAGCAAAGGAATCTGCGCTTGTGATGCAGTACCACTCATTTGCCAAAATATCTTTTCCATGATCCAGGGCGCCCAGACAGTATTTCATCTGTGTTACGGGTTCAAAGGCGAGTCTGGAAAACCATATGCCCGGCAATGTCCTAAGCTGGAAGCGTCAACTGGACAACGAATGAAAGAGACATTCACACGTCGGGAATCGTCTATAAGTTACTTCTGTGTGAAAAACTCGAAACAGCTCTCCAGTGGGACCTCACTCCGGGTCTGCACACCCAGCTCTGCTGCCGGCGAGGAGGTCGGCACTGCACTTGATCGCGACTTACCGCCTGGGGGCAGCAAAGACCCCGGACTCGGGGGGTCCCACCGGGGCGCTGCTTAGCCACGGAGTGAGCTGGCGCAACCCGAGGATTCATGTGAGACCGCGAGGGACACTCACTAGGACCGGCGGGCGCCAGACTGCTGGCCCACGGCACTGCATCAAACCCCCTGGCGGCTGCCTCTGCCCCACTTGAAGCTCCTAAGCTTGTCTCAAGAGCATTTTCTTTTTTTTAAAGATTTATTTATGCACACAAGCTGGGGTACAGGCCAGAGGCAGGGGCAGCGAGAGGGCTCCCCAGAGACAGAGTGGGGAGCAGAACAGGCAGAGCTACACTGCATTACACTGAATTACACTGCACAGGGGAGCAGCGGGGAGGCAGGAGAGGTCTGCTGCGCCATGTGGGAAGCTCCCCGGCCGGGGATCGAACTCGCGTCGCCGCTGCCGGCAGCTCCACAGCCAGCGCTTAACCGCTGCGCCACCGAGGAGGCCTCAAGAGCGTTTTCATCCGCTACATCATCGCCTCCAACGCCAAAGCGAGTGGCAGGAAGAGCGGCTGAAAGACCCCCACAGCCCCCCGTTCCCAAACGGAGCTCTGCCCCGGCAGCATCCGCGCGCCTGCGGGAGCCTGCGCCTGCGCCTTGGGTCTCTTCCCTCCGACGGATGCCCTCTGTGCGACGTAAAATGAGCGGTGGGCTAAGGGGGTGGGCCCCTTTCGAGACCTGACCGGCAGATTGGAGCTGGAGGCTTAGGAAGACCCCCAGCGCTGGACCCCTGCCGTGGCTGCCGGCTCAGGTCAGGGCAGCGTCAGCGAGGGGACATCCTGCGCCCCCAGAAAACAGCTCCCGCTTTAGACCTCGGCCCCTCCGTCCCCGGCCCTGCCCCGCGCCGCTCCCATCTGGCCCAAGACCTAAAGACATCCTGACACAGAGGGCTCTCTTTTCCGCGCCATGCTTTCAAAGCAAACTAGGCCCGAAACAGCAGAGACGCCGAATCGCAGGTCTGGAAACCCGGCACTGCCGAAGAGCGGTCTCCCCTGCCCACGGGGGAAACTGAGGCCCAGAGGCTCGCCCCAGGGCGCGGCTGTGACGGCACTTCCCTCCCTCCGGCCTGATGTCCAGACCCGAGCGCTTCCGGGGGCGGGCGTGCCTGGGGGGCCGGACACCCCGCTCTCAGGCAGTGACAGGGCAGCCCGGCCTCCCGAGGCCCCGGGCGTGAACCCCGCGCGCCCCGCTTCCGCGCGGGCTGGGGCGGAGAGCGGAGCACCCGCAGGCGGCTGCCTGGGCGCCGGGGGCCCGCGCGTGTCCCCGCCCTCGCGGACGCTGCCGGGCTCGCTCGCGGGGCCGCCCGGGACCTGCTCTCCCCCTGGCCACTTGCAGCTTTCCGGCCGGCCCCCGCGGCCACACGGACGTCCGCGTCAGGGCCGGGACCGCGGCGCCAGCGTCCTCGCGGACGGCGCTCTGAGCGGCCACTCCCCAGGCGCGGCGGGAGCCGGCTCCGCTGCGCCCCAGCTCCCCGCCGGCGGAGGCTCTGACCCCGGTGCGCGGCGGGCGCAGGCCCAGGGACCAGGCACCTGCCCGGGGACGCAGAGGGGGACAGGCGCGGACAGGCGCTCGGCGGACGGTCCAGGCCACGCCGCTCCGGCCCGGGGGGCTCGGTGGGAAAACCAGCCAAAGGTCTCAGCAGGCAGGGGAGGCCGGCCAGGGGCCGAGAGGGCAACGGGTGTCGGGGAAGGACATTTAGCAAGAAACCGCCAGGAGGGGGGACCAGGGACAGAAACAGAAAAGAAAGAATAATGTGCTTAAAGCAGAACTGACACCACCCACTTCTGCCTTCAGAGCAGCGGGGAGACTTGCCTCGCTACAGCCCCGCGTGGAGGAGACAGTCACCCCCATGGGAAGGCACAGCAGCAGCCTCGCAGGGGGCTAGGGCAGAGACAGGGTGCAGACTGGACAGAACTGCTCTGCGTAACAAACGTGGCGAGGGGGGGGCTTGAGCTTTCGGCAGCAGCCCCGGGGAAGTCGAGAGGGCAAGAACCAAATGAAAACGCCGAAGCCCAGGCTGGCAAAAATGCCTGAGGAAACGTTTAAGCACAGAAATTTCCCACATTCAATATTCGTGTTGCAATGACGAGAATCCCCTCGTTTTACCCAAACTTTACTGACGGAGACACGTAAACCCCGTGTGAGTGGGGCGTCTGCCTGTCCTGTGAGCACAGCGACAAGGTCAGGTCCAGCGCAGGGCGCCAGGGCAGCGGTTCTGGGCGAGGCCGGAGCGGAAGGGGCATGGAGGGGCCACGTGAGGGGGCTCGAGTCGACTTCGGGGACCAGCCAGACCAGGCGCAGGAAGCTGTGGCCAGGACTTCATCTAGTCCACATAATACACACCAAAGCTGTTCTCTCTTCCTTTACCGGAAAGGCACCAATCGATATCCCCCAGGGCAAACTCTACCCACCCAGCGGCTCCTGGGACCCCCAGGTGGGCAAGGTGCTCCTTGTAGCAGAGACACTAATATTCAGCAGGCCTGCTTCCCCTCCTCTGAGCTCGGCTGGACCACAGTTCCCAGTGTCCCCACCTTTTAGCCAATGGGACATGCAGGGAACAGGAACAAGCACTATTTCTAGGACTGGAACCTTTGGGGGCGCTTCGGGTGCAAGCCCTCTTTCTCATTGCCCTCATCTGTCAGCTGGATTCAGCGGAGCCAGAGGAAAATTCCCAGACCCAAGGGGATGGCACAGCCTCTAAACAGAAGAGGCCGGAGTCCCTGACAACGTTCATCTCCTGCCTGCCAACCCAGGGGTGACTGTGAAGTGAGCAAGAAATTAACTCTTAACTTGGTAAGCACCAAGAGTTGGGGTTATTTGTTACATAGGCTACTCTGACTGATACAGTCTATCTCCAGGTTGCCACGAAAATCTGTTCCTCCCTCTCACGTCCTCCGTGCCCATAAGGTTGTATGTCAATGTTTCATAAAAACATCTGTTTTCCCATTGGGCTGAACTCAAGGACAGAAACTGTATCACACTCCTTCTACATCCTTAACCCTTTGTCTACGTGTGTAAAGAACGAATGAATGAATGGTCGCGCCTGCTAAATCCAGTATCTCTCTCCAACACCCTACAAAAAAGAGAGAAAGAAAAGGAAACAGCCCTAGGAACAGCTAAGCCCTGGAGGAAGGGGCTGGAAGGGACAGAAAATGTCAGGGCGCGGGCTGGGGAGCTAAGCAACAAGGAAGACTCCCCCTCTTCTGCCCGATTCCCCTGTACCGCGCACACCTTGAAATGACAAAAATCCTACCCTAGGAGAATGCTGGCTGGCAGGAACTTTTCACTGTGCTCCATCCTACAGTATTTTGAAATCTTTTGTTGAAATCGATTGGCAATGTTTAAACACACCATTTCACACAGAAGTACAATATCACTAATTAGGCAATAGGAGAAAGACGGTGTCACTTCACGGTAATGCATCACGCACAAAAACCCTCCCTCTTTCAAGTAAATTTTAAAGGATTCACATAATCTCATTTTTCATGTAGAAAGGGGCTTTCGTTCCATGAGCAAAGAGCAGGTTCTGGGTGAGTGTGCCAGCCCCTTCACGGAGAAACACCGGGCACGGCCAGAAGAGGCTTCCCCTGGGTTTAAGACGCACCCCTGCCCACCTGGAAGGGCCCATCTCTCGCCTGGACGCAAGGCAGCCGCGACCAGCAACTCCTGCACCCTCTCACCTCAGCGATCCCAAAGGACCTGTCTCTCCTCTTCCGTAGTATCCTGCCGGGGTTCGGTGAGGCTTGCTCTTCTTTAACTATCACCAGCTAGCAGAGCCCTTAATGAGCGTGTCACTTTCACGGGCACGGCTCCATTTCACGCCACTTTATTTTAGTTTTTCTTAAGGCAGGTAATCGCTGGGGTGGACCACAGCCTAACAGTCCTCCCTGTCCTGTCTCCCACCGGCCCAGAAAGTCCCAGCTTGCTGATAGAACATTCTAGATGATTAGCACCCTCCTAGAAGCTGCGCTCTGGAAGCCAGACCTGGCCACCTCTTTGGGGGCAGCGCAGTCCCTCCACCGGACGTCACGGCAGAGCGCCCTTCTGCTTCCAGGACACGCCCGGGTTGGCCAGGGCCCCTGGGGCGCGAGGGCCTCCAGCGTCCCTCTCCTTGGCCCTGTCAGCTCCCATCCCCGGGACAGCCTGTCTCTGGTGGCATCACGGCTCAGCACTGGCACACGGCCCGCGGGACGCCTGTCACCTGCGCGCCCGGTGCGCGGCCCTTGGGACAGGGGGCGACACCGTGTCTGGGTCATGTCGGGGCCACACGTCGGCTGGTGGAGACGCAGGAGAGGCGGCTCCCACAGCCCTCCGCCTCTGACGTCCATGCCGGCTCATACAATCTCATTTATTCATAGAATTTAGAGCTCCCTTCTGCTGGAGGATTTGAGGTAGCTGGTTTAGCGTCCTCAGTTCAGGATGTTTAGAAAATGTCCACACTTCTCAGAGGACACTTCTTATATTTGAGAGTTATAGAAACAACACCAAAGAAGGGGCTAGAGGGCCTGAGAACCTAACATAATCTAGGCCCAGAAATGGGATCTCGATCAATGACACAGTCGCTTAATTTCTTTCTCTGGAATGAGGGGCGGAAGGGATGGAAGAGATTTTAGCTCTTAGGCATGAGGGGCTTAATGCCTTTACCCTGCAGCTCTCCATGCCACCCTGTCCTCGGGCAGTCAGTAACCGCCCTCCAAACAGCCCCTCTGTGCTGCTTGCCTGCAGAAGCATCATTTCATCCGGCTGGAAGGGAGCGTGTCCAGGAGCTCCCAGGAAAGAACAGACTGAGCCAGTCCTCAGGCCTGGGCTGGGAAGAGGCTCCAGCTCCTAGAGGGGAGCTTCCGAGAGGCCCCCTACCCTCGCTGCCCCCCCACGCCGCACCTCAGCTCCAAGCGCGGATCTTCCCTGTTCCCTTCGGCCCCCGAGGGGGGCCCTGCTTGTCAGAGAGGGGCGCGGCTTGACCGCCAAAGCCACTCGCATCCCAGCTCCTGGGTTTCCACACCGCCGCACCCAGCTTTTGTACCCACGAAACCGTGCAAACCGAGGTGACCACGGACTCTCTCTGAGTCTGTTTCCCCTTGGGTACAACGTCAAAAATGATACCCACTCACAGAAGGACAGAATGAAACTAGATGTGGCCTGGGCAAAGTTCTGAAAACAAACAACGGCAAACAAACGTAAGGTTCACTTCACAAGGACTCTGCCTGCCGAAAGAAAGCACGGAGCACTGATGGCAGAAGTGGGGGGCAGGGGAGGGGCGGGGAGCGCACACAGGCTGGGGCAAATGCTGGTGCGGGGCCAGGAAGAGGAAGAAGGGGTCTCGGTGCTCACACGGCAAGCCTGGGTGCGTGTGGCCGAGAGCCGAGGCGCCTCCTCCCCAGAGCCACACGCCCCGTTCCGCTCCCCCTGCGCCAGCCGGCAGCGAGGCCGCGGGACGTAAGGCCACGAGCACCGGCGCAGGGCACTTGAGACAGGCTCGCCCGAGAAATTCTGCTCTGCAAGCAGGTGTCCACACGCAGGCTGAAGCTGGACACGAAGGCCAGGGGCGGGCCAACCTGGGCGCAGAGCCCTGGCCACCTCCCCGCACGGCCTCTCCCGCCGCCGTCCTCTTTATCCCCCTGGCGCTGTCTCCCTGCGCCTGCCGGTGCTTTCTCTCTCTCTGGCTCCATCTCAGCCTCCGCCTCTGCCATGGGGCCCACTAGGTCTCTCTTTTCCTTCTTCTTCCCTTAAGAACAGTCACCCACATTCTCTTTGGGCGGATCAGTTTCCTCTGCTCTGCTCTGCTCGCCGAGCCCTTGCACCGCCTGGGCGGCCCGCCCAGCCTGCTGCACCCGGAACCGCGGCTCAGGGTATGCTGGACACCAGCAGCTCCCATCCCACGGGGGCGAGGGGCGGCCCTCCCCCACCAGCCCCCCAACCGCAGCGGGGCCTGGGGAAGGAGCGCCAGCCGGGCAGCGGGGGCCTGTCAGAGCACGGCCAGCCCAGCGAAAGGCCTCCCACGGAGACGAGGGGCCCGAGAAACCACGGCCGCAGAGGGGCAGCTGCTGACGCCGGTCTGGCCGCCACCTCCTCAGAGCGGGGTCACCCGGGCGGGGCTCCACGGGAGCCGACCGCGGCCGGAGCAGCCGGCTGGGAAATGAACCACCAGGCCACAGTGCCCACTGGACACGCTTCACGTGAGGGCCACAGAGGTGGCAACGCTGGCCCAGGAAGTCGGCGGCCCGTGAGGGCAGGAGGGGAGCCGGGCCAGCCAGAGATGGCCCCGCACACGGCACTCGGGCCGCGCGGGTCAGGGCGGGCCGGGCGTGGTGGGTGTGGACGGCCCAGGGCGTGTGCTCGGGGCAGGGGGGTGGGAAGGAACCCCCTGCGCCCCGTGCCCCTGGGGGCTCCTCCCCCCGTGCCTCCCAACCCCACCTCCGAGCCAGACGACGAAAGGGGATTCGGGCCGCGGGTGGAGTGGACGTGACACGCCGGGCAGAGGCCCAGGAAGGGGCGCCTTGGCGGGGACACGAGCTGGCGAGGCGGGTGCTGCAGCCAGACGGCTGCACGGCCGCCCGGGGAGGCCCAGGGGCCCCCACCCCACCCTCGGCCTCCCCTCCTCCCCCTGCAGGCAGCTCCTCTTCCCTTCACTTACGAATCCAGCACCAGTTTAAAGGCGCCGCCCGGGGAGGGGAGGTTTCCAGCACCGAGGCCGCTTTCCGTCGCGGGTCCCGGCCCGGAGCGCGTGGGCCCGGAGTGGGATGGACGCCCCCGGTCTGGGCCAGGAAAGGCTCTGTCTGCCCCCGGCCGTCTGTCTGGCGTCTTCGCCGGCAAGTAAGCGCCACAGAGCAGGGCTGCATCCTCCCGGGCCCCGGGCCTCTGCCGGCCTGGCGTGGGGGACGACACGTGTGTCCAGAGGACTGTCCACGAAGGGGGGTCCCGGTTCCCTGCCCCCCACGTGAGGGGCGAGCCAGCAGCCGGGGGGCACGGAACACAGGAGAGACCAGGGCCAGACACACGGGCAGAGGAAGCGGGAGAAGGCCGCTGGCGTCTCGGCCCCGCGCCTCCACCAGGGGCCTGGGGGCACGGCAGGAGCCGGGCGGAGGGACACTCAGGGAGACGTGGCTGAGAGACCGCGGCCGACAGTGGCGGCCTTCGGCCTGGTTAGTGCTTGAGTCTGCTCTTTGGTCCCAGACTAGCCTGGCCCCCCTGCCCCTTCCCGGGGGTCCCGCCGGAAGGAGCCTTGGGCTGGCATCAACCTTTCAGGCCTCAGAGGCCCTGCTTCAGGCCAAGCCTGCTTGGCTGGACATTCGCCCACAAGGGGACGGGTGATCTTGGCTGTTTTATCGGGCACTAATGCCCTTTCTTCTCTCCCCATGCGCACCAACCCTACTAGCTCTTGTCCACCGAGAGTCCGCTTTGTCTTTATGCAGCAGATGGCAGAGCCCTTCAGAGTGCGGGCTTTGGTGCGCCCTCTCGCAGCTTCATCTGCTCACGGGATGGACAAGTGGACGAGGCGTGGCGATGCCCACGGCCCTCGCTGTTTCCTATTTCAGGGGATCCTCAAGACGGGGGACGCCCGGGCCCACGTGTGGCTAGCTCCGGCAGGAGACAGCAAAGGGACATGCACACGAACCCAGCCCACAGAGACACACCAGCCGGAACCGAGCTGAGCCCCAGGGAGCCGGCAGCGCGGAGCGGCCACTTGGGGCGCCGCCGGGGTCAGACGGGGGTCAGAGGTCCTCCCTCGGAGCCTGGAGCATCTTGGAGACTCACCGAAAGTACAGAAAACAAGGGGAAAGCCCAGCGCCGAAGCTCAGAGGCGTGTTGCAAAACAAGTCCCCTCATCCCAGCCGCGGAGCCAACGTCCCCTCCCGCCTGCTTTTGCCCTCACACACCTGACTGAGCTTCGGAACAGCAGGCTCTGCTGCCCGCGCCGCCAGGGGCCAGAAGCTGCAGCCGAGGGGAGGGACGGAGGAGAGAGAGAAGGGAAGGCGGCCCAGGGGACATGGCACACGCCCGCAGGCCGCGCAGAGGCCGGTCCCCGCACGCTGGCTGCGATTAGGACCAGACATTTTCCATGTCGACTTTTCTAAGAACCTCTAAGACAGAGGGGAAGAGCCCCAACTGCGACCTGCCTGCCACAGAGCTGGGCGACTGACCTGCTTCTACTCCCGGGGACCTCGCAGGGGAGGGCTGGGGCGAGGCGGGGGGCCCTGCCCAGGCCAGCCTGTGCTGGCCGCTGCCCCAGGCCCTGTCCACGCCCGCCGGCACCCGGCGCAGACCGGCTTGAGGGTCACGCGGCACATTGTGCATGTGACGAAAACCAGGGGCCTCCTCCAGAAAACGCACCCCCAGACACACTTGCAAGCCTGGCTATGCCACAGACCCACTGGGGGGTTCCTGAGGTTGCTGGGGAGCCCCTTCCTGCACGCCTCAAAACTGCACTTCTCGAGGAGGCGCCCACAGGCCTTGCTGAAGGAACCGCCCTTGGTGGTTCTGACAGCCGTGAGGACCGACCTGTGCTCAGGGGTTGGGGGCCGCCGTCTCAGGGGCTCCTAGGCCTGGAGTTCAGGAATTCTGTCTCCCCGTGGTCCGGAAGGGGTGCGCTGGGGATGCCCCTGTACTGTCACGGCAGCACGCTAAGCGACTCCCTGAGCGGGGTCACGTCACTTGATGCTCACGGAAGTCACGTGCAGGCAGTAGGAGGCCCCGCTGCACAGCTGGAGGGACAGAGGCGCCAAAGGCTAAGGAACTTGCCAACAACTACCGGGCAGGTGGTGGGCTGGGGCCTGAAGCCGAGGCCTGCCGGAGCCACCGCCCTTGCTGCCTGAGAGCAGCATCCCCGAGCCCCGCGTGTCTGGGAACGACGCTGCCCCCGGGCCCTGCGTGTCCGGCCCCGAAGCCGCGCTCTGCCACCGCGGCCCTCCGTGCTCTGCCTCCCGCCTCAGGCGCAAGGACACACCTCACCGGCTGGCTCTCCGGTCCGTAGGGGCCCAGCTCCGGTCCACGCCGCGCACCGGGCAGATACTTCCCAGGTCAGTTCAACAAAGGCGGGCGGCGAGCGCAGGGTGGACCCCGCAAACACCCAGCGGAGAAGCCCCTTCTCCACCCGGACGCCCAGATGCTGGGACCCAACATTCTGCGACATCAACGACCTGACGAAGCTCCTCCACGGGCAGAGACGCGAGCCGTCGCCCACGAGCGGCCTTCAACGGAAGCTGGTGGAGGAGGAGGGCGCGGCCTGGAGACCCGGGGAGGGGCAGGCGCAGAGGCTCAGGGAGCCAGGCACTCGGCACCCAGGCGCCCGGCCGCGCGCCGGAGCCTGCCACGCGCTCCCGAGGGGCCCCGTCTGGCTCCCACCAGCGTCTCGCGTGGGCTCACACGTCTCTGCTGCTCCTGTCGGGGAGGTCTCTGGGAAGATGACGAAGGCCCCACCGGCACCACCATTCCTTTTTTTGCAGACACTCACACGCCATCTGGCCAGCTTCCTCCCCGAACCCAACTCCCTCCCTGACAGCCCTGCAGCCCCCCCACCCCCCCACCCCCCGTCCTCTACGTGGATGCTGGCAGGAACGGAGAACACGTGACCTTCGACACGTTCTATTTCTAAACAGCTCCTCTCTGAGCCCCCAGCCTCCGCCGGCTGAGTTCCTCGCCAACAGGCAGCCCACAACCGTTTACTCCCTCTCTACATGACCCCTTAAAACACGTCTTCTTGTCTGAGCCCCACAGCTGCTCATCAGGCCGACGAGTGCGGCGTCCCCACAGCCCATCACTTAATTGAGGCCTTGGAGCTCCTGCGCTTACAGCGGGGCATTTAACTCAGGGGCGCCGCGGGGTGAAATGACAAGGCGGAATCAAACGCTGTCGTGCGTGTGTCTCCTGGGCCGCAGTCACGCTGAAGTATCAGCTACTCTTCGTCTTACTCCTCTTCCTTTCGCCTGAACATTTCACTTCGCACCTATGGGTGGAGCTTGGGATCGTGTCTGAATGTAGCAGCCCCCGTCACACAGGATAAAATGTCTGGATTTCACTCATGGAAAGTGTCCTCAAGCCTGGCTTCTCCATCATGTTTGGGGAGACTGAACCCGAGAAGCCGATCTCGGACGTGGTCTGCTGCGGTCATGCCAGTCTTCATTCCGCCCCCCACAGGCCTGAAAGCTGCCCCCCCCCAAGCTCTCCTGTCCCTCCAGGTGGATTTGAGGGGTTCTCTAGACAACTCAAGGGTCAGCTCCAAAACTGCAGCCCAACACTAGCGGCTCAAGGACTATCCCGCTGAGAAGAGTCTCTGGTTCCGCGCCACAGTGGACAGAGGAAGAGCCGCGGCACAAAGAGGTGCGTGGACGTCCAGGGGCCCCGCCTAGCGACGCTGGTGCTGCGTGCTGGCCGCCGGCGCCGCCTGTCTCGGCGCACTGGGGCCACCGCCCCGCACCCCGCCCAGATAGCTGCAGGGGTGCAGCCTATACATTCACTGTGTCCTCCACACCCAGCTCTGAGCACACACGCTTTAGGTCTGGCTGAAGAGTTGTGGAACAGACACAGGTTTGTTTACAACGAGCCTCATTTGAAAATGACAAAGACGAGGCGTCAAGGCATGAAACCATCACCCGCGAGCAAGCTGGTTCTGGAAATGCCGGGGTCCGAATCCAGGCTGCCTGGCTCCAAAGCCAGCTCCCTTAACCCCTGACTTCAGCGCCTCCCTCTCAGCAAGAATGTTCTAGAACGCAGACTGGAGAGCGGGCAGAGCTTTCTGCACTCCATCTGCGAAACTACCTGCAGCAGTCACAGGCCCCAAACTCTTATCTAAACAAGAGGACCGGGAAAAACCCACCGAGACCTAAACTGTCTCGGAGCAGAGAAGACCCGTTAGCGTCTCCTCCCCAGCGACACACGCAGCTCCGCTCTCCCCGGGCTCGTCCTGCTGCGGCTCTCGCTTCCTCGGAAAGGAGAGGGCTCCATGCCAGGCTGGCCGGCACCCTGCCAGCCGAACCCTCCGGCTGGCCTTATACCTCCCGGGCCGCCACCCTCTGCCAGGCTCCAGGGCGCAGAGCGGGCCCTTCTGCGCCCACGCGGGAGCGTGGTGTTTCTGCGTGTGCAGCGGACGGGCGCCTGTTCCTGGGACACGGGCTCCGCTCCTCACGCCCAAGCGCTCAGCCCGCGGCAGGTGTCGGCCGAGGCGACAGGGAACTGGAAACCGCGTCCCCGCTGCCGCGGGCGGGAGAGACTCGGAGCGCGGCCCTGGGCGGACCCGCTGGCCAAACCCAAAGCTGATCTCAAGGGCGGAGAGGGGGCGCGGGGCGCTTGCAGGCCACGCGGCAAAGCGCCACCCTTCTCAGCTAGACAGAGACGCCGAGTCTCAGGAGCACGGAGACGCGGGTGCACAGGAGGCCGGTCGGCGGCGCTGTGCACAGGCCGTCGAGAGCCCAGGCCGGGAGGCAGGAGCTCCTCCTGCGAGACCCAGTGTCTGCTGCTCCTGCTGGGGTCCTCTGCCTGAACCACTTCCAGTTTGGGGGTTCGGGCGTCTGGAGCCAGCAGCCCAGAAACCTTCCGCCAGCTGCAGTCATGTCCCGACCAGCAGCGTGGGCCTGGGGGTGCTCAGAGTGCAGCGTCTCCGTGTGCACGCTCAGCAGACACCCCACGGGGCAGCGGGCTAGGGGCCTCGGCGCCTCCAGCCTGAGAGTCTGGGCGTCCAGTGCCGACTGCACCAAACGCGTACTCTGCCCCTTGGTCAGGCGGTTCGCTCGGTAAGCGCCCGGCCGAGATCGCCAGCCCCCTAGCGTGCCATCACGGCCCAGGGAGGCCCTCACCTCAGAAGTGCCACGCCCCTCGCTTCTGGGCCCCAGCGCCCCAGCCCCAGCCCCAGCTGGGAGGGTGCCGTGAGGACCTCGAGCGCCTGGAGACAGGAGTCAGCCGGCACGGCAGGCCGGACTCCAGGTCTCGGACGCTCGTGCTACTGCGTTTAGTCCGTCGGACAGGGACGAGGCTCTCCAGACCACAGCAGACTCACGCCACGTCCTCCTCTGGCTATGGGGCCTGCGGAGCTCCTCTCAGGGACTGCCCACCCCGGGTCATGCAGGACTCCGGCGGCCTCGGGCCCGGGCGGAACCAGCCGCGAAGGAGCAGCCGTATCCCAGCTCCGGCCGGGAGCTCGAGACGGTCACGGCGCTGAGGCACAGTCCTGGCGGGGCCCCGAAGGCACGTCTGAGCCGCCAGCTCCGACTCGGGCCGTGACACCACAAGACAAAGTATAGGGTCCACCTCAGGCCCTTGGTCAAGCCTCAGGTGGACCGGGGGCCGTGTGCAGAAGAAAACCCGCATCAGCGCCAACCTCGAGCCACGCGCGTCCTATGCAGAGCGCCAGGCTCGCGCCCCCACGGGGGTTTTTAAGAAAAGCTGCCAAGTGTGTGGCCTCTGCAGACACTCAGCAAATGCACGGTCCCCTCCTTCCCGCCAGCCCTGGCTCCGTACCAGCCCCCGGCCGGAGGCTGCAGAAAATGCCCCCGGCTGCATACTCTGTGCTGTGACATCGGGGGCGCTGGCAGCTACCGAGGACCGTCAGCCACGGAGCTCCCAAAACTAAGAGGCTGAGCCTCAGACGTGCCTCTTCTGGAGACTCGGCTCCCCTCCGTGGGCCCTTCTCTACTCGCTGCAAAACATGCAATTCGAGACGAACTTGTGGGGCGGCGAGGCCTTCATGTCTCCGGGTGCACCCCACCTTCATGCCCGGCCTGTGGAAGGGGCCTCAGACGGTTACAGACGGCACAGACATACGGCGGGAGAGACGCCAGCCAGTGTTCTTTGAGGCGAGGTCTGCTTGAGCTAGACTCAGCTAAAAAACTGCTGAAGCTGAGGTGGGGTCTCTGGCTGCTTCCACGGCATCTACCGGCTCAGAGGAGAAGCCGAGAGAGGGGCGCGCGACTGCACAGGCTACGGGGCGCTGGTGCCAGCGCCCGCCCTGGTTGCTAAGCACAGGGCCTCTGAAGCTGCCACGACAAGCGGGAGCCTGAGGCAGATGGCTCGTGCACAGACGGCCCTCGGGGCTGAGAGGGCCGCCCCCTTGCAAAGGGGCGCCCTAGGAGACTGGGAGGCTGGGGGGAAAGAGGGTGCCCAGCTGCCCGGCACCCTGTGCTCAGGCCCCCGCCATGGTTAAAATGGTGACCGGAGAGACGGCCTCTCCCGCCCCAGTCCCCACGCGGAGACGCTGACAGGCAACACCCACACTCTGTGACGGCGGAGACGCTCCCGCAGACTCGCGCCGGCAGGGCAGAGCTGGCCTTTCCCCGAGTGCCCCCCTGCAGCACCTGAGGAACCCCACTCTGCCCTGAGGAATACGCAGTCATGCTGCCTGGCTGCTGCCCTGGGGCTCTGCTACCAGATGCTGGCAGCGCCAAGGAGCGGATCGAGAGGGAGTCCAGCCAGAGGCGCCGGGTCTCCTGCAGACAGCAGAGGCACCTTCCGTCCCCCTCTCGGGCACCAGCTGACTAGGAGTTTCTGATTTCGGTCTGAACGCAGCCCTGCCCTCCCCGGCCCCCACAGCACCAGCTCACGGCCTGCATCTGCGCCAGGCCCCAGGGCTGCCCGCCCACTCGGGGAAGAAGCAGCAAGGCTGGAAGCGGCCACAAGGCCCAGCCTGGACTGCCCCCGTGGCCGGCCGCCACCTCACTCGGCCTTGGCTTCTCCGCCTGCTCCCCGGGCTCTTTGTCAGCCCCCAAACCTCCACGCTCCTCTCGAACATGCACACGGCTCATTTTTCACCTTCTTCAGGTTTTTGCTCAAATGTCATCTTCTCACAGGCGCTCCTGGCCAGGGTCTAAAACTGCAACCCCGGGCCTCCCTGGTGGCACAGGGCTTGAGTCTCAGCACTATGAAGCTGTCGCAGCTGCTGCAGCACGAGTTCGATCCCCGGCCAGGGAGCTTCCCACAGGGCGCAGCAGACCTCTCCTGTCTCCCTGCTGCCCCCTCAGCAGTGGATTTCAGTGGACCCGCCTGTTCTGCTCCCCACTCTGTCTCTGGGGAGTCCTCTCACCCCCATACCTCTGGCCTGCACCCCAGCTTGTGTGCGTAAATAAATCTTTAAAATAACTAAATGAATAAAACTGCAACCCCAACTCCCACCCCGGCAGCACCCCTCTGCCGGCTTTGTTTTTCTCCGTAGAGCTGTCACCACCCAACACAATCTGTCAACTCGCTGACTGGTCTGTCTGTCTCCGCCCGCAGTTCGTAAGTTCTTTGCAAGCAGGGAGTTTTATCTGCTCTGTTCACTGCTGAACTATCAGGATTTAAAACAATATCTAACTTACAGCAGAGTCTCAAAAGCTATTTAAGATTTATTTATTTATGCACACAAGAACTGGGGTGCAGGCCAGAGGTGTGGGGAGGTGGTGAGAGGACTCCCCAGAGACAGAGTGGGGAGCAGAACAGGTGGGTCCACTGAAATCCACTGCTGAGGGGAGCAGCGGGGAGACAGGAGAGGTCTGCTGCGCCCTGTGGGAAGCTCCCTGGCCGGGGATCAAACTCGTGCTGCAGTGGCTGTGACAGCTTCATAGTGCTGAGACTTAAGCCCTGTGCCCCCAGGGAGGCCCTCAAAAATCATTAATTGAATTAATTGATTAAAGATCTATCCTCCTTTTCTGGATCACTGAGTATTATTCTGAACATTGGTAAGTGCAGGAAAGCACTTGTCTTGCTTTTTCTGTCAAACTGCATTTCAAGATAACAAAATCAGTGGTGAGGGGAGTGTTCTTTATAGAAGACTTCTAGTTACTAAATGCAAAAAGAATGATGATTTTTAAAAAGCCACATTTCTCAATCCTGGCAAAGTCACGCATCTGGGGGGCCCCACCAGTGGGTGCTGAAATCACCCCTGAAAGAGCAGGGGCAAGTCCCGTGACAGAGACAGGAAGCCGACCAGCCCTGAGCCCGCAGCCCCGCCGGCCCCCGAGGGGTCCTCTCCCGACAGCAGGAGGCGCAGACCCCCAGGGACCTTCTGGAAACAAAGACCCTGGCGCTGGCTCCCAGAAACCAGTGAGCTCCCAGAGAATAAGGAGGCCAGCAGAACAATTTAAGAGACAACATGAGGAGCTCGTCAGTCAAACCAAAATGTGGGACATTCTGCAGGACACCTGACCCAGTTTCAACAAACCAGTGCTGTTCAAAATGGGGCGTGGGGTAGCCATAGAGCCAACACGATCCAGCAGACCTGCGGGCAGATGGGAGTGTGGGCTGTTTGGGGCCCCGGCTCAAACCCATAAGAAGGGAAATTTAGATATTAGCTGTTAGGTGATACTAAGGGTTTGTTCCATTCTGTAGCTACTGTTAGCTGAGGCATCACAGCCAACATTTTTCTGTAAGTCCTTGTGTGTAAGAGATACACACTGAGGTATTTCCTGGTGAAATCACAGAACTGGAATTTGCTTTCAAACATCAAGAAAACACAGTCTTGAAGGACACAGGAAAAAACTAGATTGGGAAGGGGTGATAATTGTGGAGTCTGAAGCGGGATATAAGGGCAGAGCAAGCGTCACACACGTCTCTACTTCGATTATTTTTTCCATTATAAAATCAGTTTTTAGAACCATAATTTTGTGTTTTACAGATGAACTTAATTTACAAAACTCAAAGTACTTGGACTAGGCCCTCGCAACCCATCAGCTCTGGGCGAGGCCAAATACCAGAAGCAGAGGGGCTGGTGACTGAGCGGCACCCCCAGCCGCCTTCCCCACAGTTTAGAGAAAGCCCCTGGGGTTTCTGTCCCGAGGCAATGGCCAGAGTGTCCCCTCTTGCCTTTGAGCATGGGGAGAAGCCATCCCTTTCACTGGGCTCCCCATACCTAGTCGAGTGAGGCCACCCACCCCTCCCCTGGTCTGTTTCCTTCCCCTTGGGCAACCCCCGTCCCTTCTTTCGCCACATCCGAGTATGTCTGTGATAGATCTGTGACCCTGTGCAGACAGCACTAAAACTCCCCTTGGTGTCTGCTGCTGGTGCTAAAGGGAGCAGGGGCTGATTGTCCCGAATTCCAGGCCATGCAGAGGAGGTCTCAGAGTCCCGACTCCCGGATGAGACTGAAGGCAGAGAGGTGGGAGCGTGACCAGATGTTGCACAGCTCATCGCAACACGGCCGCATGGCGCGGTGCTCGCCCGGGGGCAGGCGGGTTCTCGAGTCAGCCTGTGCCACCTCACGCCCTCCTCAGTACAACCTTGCAGGCAGCTCTGGTGCCACGCCCACTTTGCAACTTGAAAGTGTAAGAGGGGGTCCTCAGGAAAGGGGAGTGTCCCAGGTTCCCTGCCCCACCAAGGGAGGGTGGAGCTGAGCAGGAGAGAGAGAAGACAGAGAGGAGAGAAAGGAAGAAAGGAGCAGGATGGAGCCGGAAGAGGCCCAAGGAGCAGAGAGACACGTGAGGAGCTGCACCGGCCTGGACTGATTGAGACAGACGTGGGTGAGAGACCCGTGGGGAGGTGACTGTGGCAGTGTTGATCTTGGTTTTGATTTTGTTCTTTTCCTCCCAGAACTGTCTGGCTGTTTCTGACCCTTTCCCATGGGTCCCTGCCGAAAGGTGTTTTAGACTCGTGGCAGCTTTCGGGCCCTGCCTTGGGCCAATCCCATTTAGTGGACTTTTGCCCACGAGGTGATGGGTAACTTTGGGTGCTTAGTTTAGAAACTATATTGTCTTGTCTGTATTATCACACTAATTGTATTAAAGTTTCTTTTCCACTTAAGGTCTTATATGTTTTGTCCTGATGCGGCGGATGGCAGAACCTATTTAGAACGGGCAGGTTTGGGGGTACTGGGGGTGCCCCTCTCCCTGCCCTGTAACAAAACTGAGACACAGAAAAGGTGAGTAACTTGGCCGCGGTCTCCCACTTAGTAAGGGGATGGCCAAAATGTGGACGTAAGACGGCAGCGGGCAGGGCACACTCAATGCACCTGATTTCGGGGGTAGAGCACTGTCTCCTAAGTGGGGCCGCCACAGCTCAAGGGTGCCCAGGCACAGAGCTCAAGGGCTCTCAGGCTGGCCTGTGCAGGCCTCTTGTCCCCACCTAATTACTAACTGTGCCCCTCTTCTCTCTCCAATGTGTTCCAGTTTGCATGAGAAATTATATGGCCCCCTCAAGCTCCTCCAGGGTGAAAAAAAAAAAGCACATAATAGCCAATTAATTAATATCTGCTGAATAAAAGGTTAATCAATTTTTTTGATGATGATGGATCTTCCTGGAAATGGAGAACTGATCAAGGAACGGTCTCCAAGGTTGCCTGGTAACTCTTCTGAATCCTGTGACGCGTAACCCCTCCTGATTCCGCCTCGCAAACGCAAATGCCTCTCCGCAGCTGCACCGGGTGGCCCCCAGAACCAGTGAGGGGGTCTGGGTTGGCGCCAGACGCCGACTCTGGCCCTCCTCAGCGTCCCTCCTGAGAGAGCCCAGCCCGGCACACCTCCGATGCTGTCCACTGGCCTTGCCCTGTGGGGTCCGGCTCTCGTCCCAACTGCCCTGGTTTCTCAGACCCCACAGTCTCCGGGGGACCCCCTCCTGCCCCCTCTGTGCCCTCTGTCCCAACCGCCATCCTCACTCCGGCGGCTTCCTGGGGCAGGACTATTCTGGTTTTCTCCAGTCTTGGGTTTTGTAGGGGCTCATCAGCTGCAGTCCCCATTTGTGTTTCACCTCCTTACTGTGACATCAACATAATCCCACTGCCCTACTTCGATCACTCTTCTGGTTTATTGCTGGGAGAGATTCGTTATCTCTATGAGGTCACACAGAAGGACAGGGAAAGATGTGAGCCCGATCTCCAAGTCTGAAGTCACCGTCTCAACTTCTTCGAGATTCTTCATTTCTTCCTCCAGCGTGGTTGGTAGGATATTTGGAAATACATTCAATTCTTGCATTCTGGGCTCTTCAGCAGAAAAACATGACATAAAATGGTGAGATTTTATCACCATTAATAATATTAATTTTTAAAGCTGAGCTAATTTGGTCTGGATTCACTGCAACCATATGGCACTTACTGGACAAGCACATTATTGCTTAATTAGAGGACCAAGAGCTCCCGGGGACATGAGGAGCCTGAAAAGGCCATTTGTGCATTGACATTAGCACAGGACAGAGCTCTTGGCCAGACCACACTGCTCGGAGGGGCAGCTGCTGTTGCTGAGGTGATAATTGGTTCCCTTTCCTGTGCTCCAGGGCTCCTGTCCTGCTAACGGCAGGCACTTACACGGCAGGCACTTACGAGGTATTAGCCGGGGCGGTGCTAACCGGTGGTGCTAACCGCTGCAACAAAGAAACACCAGCATGCAGGTGGCTGACACAGCACACCGAACTTCCCGCTGCAGCCCAAACTCAGCGGCTCTGCAGAGCCCAGTGTGTGGACGCTGCTCCCTGGGTCTTGGAGCTCTGCCCCCCACAGAGGGCCTGTGGCCGCCCCCCGCCTGAGGCCACCACACTTGCTCTTCCCTCTGTCTGCAATGACCCTCCCCCCAGAGCTGCAATGAGGGGCCATGAACCCTTGGTGCCTGGTTACCTCAGGGACCTTCCCCCGCCTCCCCCTCAGAAGCGGTGAGGACACCCCGACCCTCACCGCCCGCCTCTCCCAACACTCCGGGCAGCTGGCGGAGTCCTGCTTGCTGACTGCTACCGCCTCTCCACAGAATGCCAAGCGCCCATATTAGAGCCGCGGCATTTCAGCTCTTACAGGGCCTGAAAGGCGCCCAGAATGTGTCTGTGCATGAAAGGAAAGGAGGGGGAGGTGGGCAGAGAGAAGCTGCGGGAGTCTAGTGAGGCCCGAAGGTCACTGCTGCAGGAAGGGCAGGAAAGAGCCCAGGCCCAGCATGCCCAGGACAGGCCCCACTGGACAGACGACTCAGCCACCCCGCCCCGCAGAGGAGAAGCAGCTCCTCCTCGCCCGCTAGGCCCTCCCTCTGCGGCAGGGCACGGGAGCCTCAGGCCGACTGCCGGGGACTGACCGCTCTGGGAGCCAGCCTTCTCCGGCCTGGCCTTCAGAGAACACGTCCCCCTCACCTGTCGAAGGACACCCAGGGAAAGGGTGTGCCCAGAGAGCCAGCCGGGGGGCACGGGGCCGCAGTAACCACAGCGAGGGGGCAGCCCACCTGTCACTACAGTGGCGAGGATGGAAACAGGCACTTTAGCAACGAGATACAGGTCAGGCCTCCCTGGGGCGCAGGGGTCAGTCGCAGCCTGTGGAGCTGTCGGCAGCCGCTGCAGCACGAGTTCGATCCCTGGCCAGGGAGCTTCCCACAGGGCGCAGCAGACCCCTCCTGTCTCCCCACTGCCCCCTCAGCAGTGGATTTCAGTGGATCTGCCTGTTCTGCTTCCCACTCTGTCTCTGGGGAGTCCTCTCACCCCCGCACCTCTGGCCTGCACCCCAGCTCTTGCATGCATAAATAAATCTTTTTTAAAGACAAATAAATATACAGCTAGACACACACATCTATAAATACCTATGTGGGGAGAAACCAAACAAAGGGTCAAAGACAAACTTCAAAACCAACTCTAGGAAACTGCCAAAGGCCTGAGGCCTCCTGGAGGGTGGAGGAGGGACGAGAAGCGGGTGTTCTGGTGACCAACCCTGAGGGGTCTAACCTGGGAACATTAGCAAGGATGTAAGACAATGGTCCTTCATTAAAATATTTTTGTAATGGAAATAAACATGAAAGTTGCCAAGGGGGTCAGCCTTGAAGTTCTCATCACAAGGAAAATCATTTTAGAACTGTTGGCGATGGGTGTTAACTACGCTTACTGGGGTGATCATTTGCCATATAGACAAATAGCAAATCCTATTTGTAGATACTGGACATTTAATTGAGACAAATGAAATGTTTATGTCAACTATACCCCCATTTAAAAAAAATTAAAATAAACTTTAAAACTTAAAAATATGTATATAATTTTAAGATAACGAAATCATTGCATTACCAAAAAGCCGCCCGCAAACAGGCCAAGGGCCGGAGCGGCTGTCCCCCACACCCGGCGTCTGCAGACACACCAGCGCCCAAAGCCCCCCGAGGCGAAGCGCTGAGACGCGGCCCAGAGCGGCCGCCCTGGACTCTGTGCGCTCTGCTCAGCAGGGGCAGAAGCGGCTTCTCAGGGTGTCGCCCACCGTCTGCTCTCCAGGGAGCCCTGGAAGGTGCAGAGATCCCGAGGCTCTGGAGAGTCTCCCTTCCTGTCGGCTCAGAACCAGGAAGGGACAAAATCACCCACAGCCATCAGATCTCCTCGGGCTCTTGTCAACGCATTAGAACCCCCCCCCCCGCCCTTGCCGACGCGGTGTCCCCACAGCAATGGGCTCATATCCTCGGGCTTCTGCTGCGCCCACAGCCTTCTCTCTGAGGACTGAGGAGCCAAAGCTACAGGAATAGGGCCCTTGAGGCCTCATGGGCCCACCAGATACTGCCGTGCTGCAGAAGGTCTAGCGCAGAGGAAATTCGCAGGCTATTTCCCGCCATGCGTGTTGCTCTGTGCTCCCATTACCTGAATCTATTCCTAAACCGTAGAACACCACAAGTGTATTTTCCTCTAATGGCATCATTTAAAGCCTGGGCTGAAAGGGTTATGAACAGAGTCCTGCAAAACACAGCTTTGTGGGAGCTCCCGGCTCCAGCGAGGCCAAGCGAGGGCATTGATGGGAAGATGAGAATAGGAGTCCAGAGGCGCTAATGATCTGCTAGTTCAACCTCTCAGCTCACAGAGGAGAAAAGTGAACTCCTCTTTGCCCATCTGCCTCCTGTCTTCCCACCCCTTTGGGTCACCCTTCATACAGAGGCCAGTCCGTGTTTCTTGGACACAATTCTGATCATTTTCCTCAACAGATTAAAGCTCTGAAGCACAGTCTTCAGGATCAAACTCCTGAGTATAAGGAATAAGACGCCTGATGACAGCCCCCGTCTTTCTCTAAGCTGTGCGGCCTTCTAGTTCCGAGACACACACACACACACACACACACACACACACACACACACACACACACACACACTCCTTTCCAACCGTACTGAATTACGGAAAGTTCCTGAAAGAGCCACTGTGATATTCTGTTCCCAGTATCTTGAGTCACTTATATTGGACCAATCCTCTGTGCACAAATATCACTTAACAAAAAATGACAAACAATTATTTGTGTGTTTCAGATGTTAGTCAAGACAGGCAGAAACTGAGAAAAGGGAGAACTGGATGAGGTTTCTGGGTCTTGCAACTCTTTGCTAGAGAGCAGGTCCCAACCAACACCCTATTAGCCAGACGGAGACATGCAGAACCAGAAAAGAGAGTATGAGGCAGCTCTTGGAGTATTTATTAAAATTTGGTTTTCTGGTTCTCCTTTCTCCTCCAGAATCCTTCCGAATCTGAGAGTCCATGTCGAAACTCAGTTAAACATGAATTGTCAAGATAAGACATGGGAGATCTGGAAGTGACAAGACATCATTTCGATCAAATTCTTTTCTCTGTTTCTTAAACACACGATGTCCTGGAAACCCGGAAAATATTTGAGCTTCAGGCACACGTATACCTGGACTCTGGCCAGAAATTACTTGAAATGTCAAAGTCACTCAACATACATTTTTTCACCTAAGCAGCAAAGGATCATCTCATGTTTTATTTCCTTAGCAATTCTCTCTAAAGTCAATTTAAGGTCATCGTGCTGCTTTTTTCAGTCGTTAAGATCAAGATAACCCCGGTTTATAAGTGACTTTCCCAACATCTCAGAGCACAGCAGTTAGAAATTTTTTATTTAGACTCAGTCTTTTTTTAGTCTCCATTGCACTGTTCCACCTCCAACTTCGATACTTGAGAAGTTTCAGTTACTTAAGCTCAGAGCAGCCGGGGAGGGGAGGAAGGGGCGAGAAAACTCCATAGCGGGTCTGTTGATTACATTTGTTCAGGGACAAATTGGAGAGTTCCTCCTTAGCAAATCACCTCCAGACTCAAGTGTCTCATTAAAACAGTTTCTTATAATTGAGTTAGTTCCATTTTTCACCATTTGGTTAAAAAGTAAAGGTTTACACTTGATTTATTGGAGCTGGCAGGCAGTAAGGGTAGTCTGTTTGAATCACTCACCAGAAATCTGAGACTTCAGAGTCCATCCATGTTTTTCTAAGTCTCTCCCCATCCCATAAATTATGGAACTCTATTAAAGTGCTATCATGTGCATAATTAGTACTGCTGGTGTTCTTATTAGAACCGAAATGATTTTCCTCAAATCATTACACTGCTTATTAAAATGATAAAGGCAATGTCTTAAAATACAACCAAGAGTTTACAAGTCAGAAAATGCTCACCCAAGGATTAGAAAGCACACGCTTTTGCTTCTCAATGACAATGATTTTTATTGCCGCCACCACTTTCACTGAGCACTTACACGGTGTCTGCAGCCTCCACGTGTCACTTACTCCTTGGTCACCTTGGGAGCTGGTTCACTCCCATTTCTGATAAGAAAAATGATGTTTAAAAAAGAAAAATATCGAATGGTTTCACTTATAACAGGACTATAGGGAGGCCAGGTGGGAGAGAGACACTCACCGGTGGGGGAGGGGGAGGGGAGGATAAGGGCACAAAATGGAAGAGAGGAGAATACAGGGGACCGTGGAGATGGATCACAGGTGAATTGGTGGTGGGCTGCCCAAGGGGAATACAAAATGTAAAAGACACAAATAACAATAAAAAAAATGGAAAAAAAAATAAAATAAAATATTGAGAAAAAAAAAAAAAAAAAAAAGAAAAGTGATGTTTAACACGACAACTTGCTCAAGGTCTCACGACTGCTATGTGACAGGACTTAGTTTTAGACCCAAGTTTGTTTGACTCCAAGTCTCTGCTTCTAAATGACTCAATTTTCCCTCATTCTCCCCGTGACCTTCCTCTGAGATCAAAGATCATTTTTTTTTAAGTTATAAGCAGCTAAACCATAGGTATAGGTGATCAGCCAGAGGCAGGTAACAGGTTGTGAGGTGGGGAGGGAGCGAGTTCAGACAGGAGAAGGCAGTGAGGACCTCTCTCCATGACCTAGGATTCGTCCTGGAATTTTAGCTTTGGAACGATACTTACTGACGCATCTGACTCAAGTCTTTCATTTTACAGAGAGGTCAAGGGATTTGCCCCGGGGAACAAAACCAGCCTCCAGACTCCCAGATCTCCAGCTTTTCTAAAACGCTCCACTGAGTCCATCAAACCCACTTGCCAGCACTCACTCGTGCTCAGCCAGACACCTGGAGCGAGAGGAAGGATAAAGCAGGTCCGGGACCCGGCCCCAGAGAATGCGGAGCCGGAACAAACGCTCACGTGCAGTCACAGAGCACAGCGGCGACGGGCCTGCACGCCTGTAGTAAGAGGGACCCCTCGCTCCGTGGGCTTTCCTTGTGCATTTTCTCCAATGTTCCCGCACTCACAGCCTCCGTGCGGAACGCAAACTGGGGGGCAACATCAGGGCACACAACAGGTTCTCTGACATTCTGGAACAAAACTCCCTGAAGGAGGCAGGGACATGCTAGTGAGTGGGATTTAGGGAAAGAGGAAGAGGAAGAGCAACTATTCCAGGCGTGGGGCTGAAATGAGAAGCCGGATTGCTCAGTCAAAAAAGCCGGATAAAGAATCTGTTTTCTGGGCCTCCCTGGGTCGCAGCGGTTGGGCGCTGCGCTGTGGCGCTGTCGGCAGCAGCGCCGCGAGTTCGACGCTCGCAGGGGAGAATCCCACATGGTGCGGCAGACCTCTCCTGCCTCCCCGCTGCTCCCCTCAGCAGTGTGTTTCTGATCTGCCTGTTCTGCTCCCCACTCTGTCTCTGGTGAGCCCTCTCGCCGCCCCACGCCTCTGGCCTGTACCCCAGCTTGTATGCATAAATGAATAAATCTTTTTTAAAAAAATCCATTTTCCAATGAATCAGGCAAGCCTGATGAAAAGCGTGGCGCCGCTGAGACCCGCCACATACGGGGTCAGAGGCGCGTGCCGGGGCGCTGCCTGGAGCCGGAGGAGCCAGCGCGGTGCAGGTGGCCCCAGTTATGTTTGAGACCAGCCACAAATACCCTCGCTTTGTTCTGGGGCCATGGCCCAAAGTGCTGAAATGCCTGAGGGGCCAGCGCGGTTGCAACATCACCCAAAATCCAGGGGGCAGGTGTCGAAGGGCCTGGCTCAGCAAGGGGCGACACTTGCCAAGCTCTTCTGGCGCCTGGACCAGACTCGAAGACATTGCTGGATCCCCTTTTTCTGTGAATCGTCACCACAGCTGAAAGCCATTCTCCTCACCCACTTGGGAAGAGAAAAAGAGGGAGACGCTGCCCCCCATCGAGAGGCAGTAAGAAAGTGACCAGCCTTGCCTCTAGGTCGCGGACAGCAGCGTGGCGCAGCAAGCAGGGCTGCGGAGAGGAGCACAGGATGTGGGGCCAGAGACCAACCTCCCGCCTCGCCGCGTGGGCTTCCGGCGTGAACTTGGCTTAAGTCATCCCAGTATCGTTTCTGTCTCGTTTCCTTATCTTTGGTGAGGAGACTCCTACCACCCACCTCACAAGGCTGTGAGGAGTCCCAGATGACTTATGAAGAAATGAATTGTCTATTTTAAATGTCACGCACATTTTGGTGGCCCTATTTTTAAGTCGGGAAGGTGTATCCATGGGATTTTCAGATTCAGGGGCAAACAGAACAGAAGGAAGGAAGGGAAGGAAGGAAGGAAGGAAGGAAGGAAGGAAGGAAGGAAGGAAATGATGCTAGTTCTAAGAAAGTGCGCAAAGATGTTACTGAGATGTATGTCATCTCGTGTTTTGCCTGTATTTTCTTCTATATATTTTACGGTTCAGGTCTTACATTCAGGTCTTTTATCCATTTTGAGCTGATTTTTGTGCAGGGTGTGAGGTAGCAGTCTAGCTTCATTCTTTTGCATGTGGCCGTGCAGTTTTCCCAGCAACATTTATTGAATAAACTGTCCTTGTTCCATGGCATATTCTTTGCTCCTTTGTCAAAGATTAGTTGTCCACAAATATGTAGATTTATTTCTGGATTTTCTACTCGATTCCACTGATCCGTGTGTCTATTTTTGTTCCAGTACAAGGGATTATGGTGATGGTTCACAGGTGAACTGGTGTTGGGAATTTTACGGGGAATACACAATGATGTAAAAGATATAAATAAAAAAATATACACAAAAATAAATATGAATGTACAGAAAAAAATAATAATGACGCTCAAGAAAGCTGTGGACATCCTGCAGGCTCTCAGTAAAGAGGGCCCCAAAAGCACACCGACAAGGAAACATCATCTCAGCCACGCTCTGTGTTTGCAGCATGGACGTCAGCTTTAGGACTGGCAAAACCACTGGTAAAACAGTCTCCCACTGGGAAGCGCCCCCAGCCAGGTAAGTGCTGGAGTTCTGTACTCATCCTCTCCAACCCTCCTTGCTAAGAAGGCAACTCTGCTCCTCTGTTCTCTTGTTCACTCCCCTGCAACTCAAGGAGGCACTTGCCTCCCTCTTTCCACACCATTCTGTCACCTTTAGAGGAGGAGGAGCTACTCCAACGAGTTCTATGCAGAGAACAGGCAGGATCACTGGATTGCAGCCACGGTCTGTGTGTTTGATTCCTTGGTTCTCGAGTGACAGGAAGAATGGATCAGACCCCACTGAACCTCCCAGGTTCGTGTCCTCCCCCTTTCTCTATAGCCCAGCCCCCACGTGGAAAGCACCGGGCTGGGACCCGCCTCTATGGAGGGAAAACCAGCACCCTCCTCGGACTGGACGGACAGGCTCACTATCAGCTCCCCAGAGCCGCTGGCCAGACTCTGGGAGGAAACAGGCCCTCACCCAGCAGAGGGGGTGAGTTCTCCGGGGAAGAGGTCATCTCCCTCTCTAGGACACTGCCCTTCAGAAGTCCTTTTTGAGAGCGCTCTGGAGGGAAGGGCTCAAAACCAAAGGTAAACCCCTGAATCTCTACTCCTCGCAGCAAACCTGCAAGACAGGCATCAGGCCCTTCATTCCACAATGAGAAAACTGAGGCTTGCACGTCAGTGACCTTACTATCTGGCGGAAAAGACAAAATTAGAACACACCAGAACAAACGGGGAAGAGCGAGCCAGCAAAGTCGGTGGGAGCCATTCCAAGCCGCCCCAAAGGTCAAGATGAATTTATCCCGAGCCTCTGCTTCCCAGCCGCACTCCTTCGAAACAAAACTAAGCAGAGACAATGATCCCCAAGACCATCTCCAGGCCCCGAGTCACCAAAGAGGGACATTTCAGAGACAGCCCAGAGGAGCTTTACACAGTTTCCGCACGGCCTTTAGTCCGGGCTCAAGGACCAGACTGCGGGGGGCCGGGCCGCACAGCCTGACCTCATGGGGCGCCTCCCACTCACAGCCCCCGTGCTGCCGCAGGGAGTGGTCTGGTGTGCCCCAGAAAAGTGCAAGTGACTTCTGCAAGTCAAGAAAGTAGGCCACAGCCGCCCTCGCTTGTCACAGCTGGAGGCGCCTGTTCTCTCCGGCGTCTGCCGCCTGCGCAGCGTTCATCTCTGCCGACACGGTGGGGACAGGGCCTGACGACCGCCGGCCCTCGGCCCGCTGGACGCCTGGACAGCAGCACTGGCACCGCGGCCAGCCTGCACCCAAGCAAGCCAGCGGCTCCGTGAAGGGGGCTGGGGGCCTGACCCTGCCCTCTGCTGGGG
This sequence comes from Scalopus aquaticus, assembly GCA_004024925.1. NCBI lineage: Eukaryota > Metazoa > Chordata > Mammalia > Eulipotyphla > Talpidae > Scalopus > Scalopus aquaticus. The sequence goes on from PVIJ01012810.1 coordinate 31,089, forward strand.
CCCTGTGCCAACTGCCAACGACAGAGCCTCAAAGTCCCCTTCCCGGGGAAGACGCCTTCCCTGCCCCGGCGAGGCTCTGCAACTGCACAGCAGCTGGGCGAGGACGGCCTCGCCATGCCGAACTCACCGAGCCGCGGGCTGCCCGGCGGCGCGTCCCACCCCCACACCCTCCAGAGCCGCCGAGGCCACAAACCGCTGCGCGGAGAGCAGAGAGCCTTGACATTTGAGTTGCTCTTCCCAGCCTCACCTTGCGCAAACGGGCAGTTTCCATTAGGTGTTTGGAAATGCTACAAAGAGCGCTCTGGCCCCCATGTGCCCTCCTGAGGCAGGCGGAGGCGGGAGCCCCCAGCGGGGGTGGGGGGTGAGCCCAGCAAGCTTCCCCAGTCCCTCAGCTGCCTGCTTTCCGTGCTTCCAGATGTCCTCGAGACTCAAAGCGCTGAGTCTCAAGTAATTAGATTTCAGGTGACAAAAGCATAAATATCGGGGTGCCGTGGGCTGCAGCAAGCCCTCCCTAGGGCCCCATTCGAAGCCAAGGGTGTGCAGGGGACACAAAGGGGGGTGGTCTGCTCGGAGGAGAGGCCGGGATCCAGCCGGCTCAGCGCCGCGGTGCTCTCAGCCTCAGCCCTGCACGGCCCCGCCCAGCAGTGCTGACCACGCTGTGCCTCCTCCTCAGGACAGAAAACACACTGTGCCTGCCGGCTCAGCAGCCAGGGCATGGAAGAATCATTGTGACTTTCTTGACACCACATCAGAGGCACGCCCAGCAGAAACCGAGGGAGCGGGGGTACAGGCAGGGGGGCGTTAGTTCCTTGAGCTTCAGGGCCCAGGAAGAAGATCCAGAGCAGGAGCCATGGAAAGAGGGGTGACGCTGAAGACATGTGGCCCCGGGCCCACCTAGAACAGATGCCAAAAAAGACCCCTGGAGCACATGCCTGGGCAGCACGACACCTGCCTCCGTCCCAAGGGCGAGAATCCCCAGGAGGTGGCCCTGAGCGGCAGGGGCGGTGTCCGCTCCAGTCACCTCACCTGGCCTCCGGCCGCACGCGTTAGACATCCTGCTTCTGAAGGTCCCTCGCAAAAGAAAGAAACAAAAGCAGTGCTCTCCCTTACCTCCCGTCTCCCCTCCCCAGCCACGACCACTTTCGGTGCCGACACGGTCTCTGCTGGCATCTCATTCGTGCTTTTAAATCACGTGCCTCTACAGCCTCTTACTATTAGCTTTGTTGACCATGAGGTGAGGGGCTAGCTCTCCTTCACCTCTCCCCCATCCTCCCAGCAGCTGTCCCTGAATTTAATCTCCATCGATGTCCCACGTCCGCAACACGTGACGAGGAAGGGTCCCTTTCACATGGCCAATTCACCTGTGGAGACCACCTTTCATTTCCCTTGGGTTCGTCCCTTCTTATGGAGAGGAACTATGGTAGTTCCCTAAAAGAAGGTAATTTTGCTGGGGGGATGGGTGTTTTGGTGGTTGTGCTGTTTTGTTGTTGCTATTACTGTGGCTGCTCAGACTTCTTCCTATCTGACTGTCTTTGTTCTACCTTGTTGGGGTGACACATGGGCTAGCTATAAAATTCTCCACCAGAAATGACGTTCCAATGGCATTTTGCACCTTGGTCTTCCAGCTTCCTGAAGCCAGATGATCCCTGATCTTTGTGGTCTTGTTCTCGTAGAAACCTGTCAGAGCGTCTCGTTTCCCCACTGTTCTGGAATCGCTCAGAGATGTGCCGTGGGTGTCGCCTTTTCTGTTCTGTTGGACGGGAGCGGGATGAGCGTTTCAACACCGTCAGCTCTAGAACGGGGCAGCAAGGCCTCCCCGCTGGTTTCTTCCCTCTGTTTTTTCAGTCCTCTCTTTCTGGAAATCCTAGTGCTTCGAGGTTGGATTTCTTGGCCTGGTTGTCGGTCATATTTTTTTTTTCCTCCCAATTTCCATCTTCAATTTTTTGCCCTACTTCCCTGAACATTCTTCAGTCTTATTTCCCAAGCACTGAGTGCCCTCAGCTGTCATCTGTTTCCCAGAATTCCTTCTTTGTTATGAATGTTCCTTCAACATAGAAGTCAGTTTCTGTTTCAGGGATGGAGTATCTTCACTTATCTCTCTAAAGATAGAAAAGAATGTGGCTGTTGGGTTCTTGCTGGGTTTTTCTTTTTTTGAGGTTTTCTTCTCCTTGCCTGTTCTGTTGGAAACAGGTGCCCTTGCTTGTTTGCTCTGATTTCTGTATTTGTTTTAAAGACATTCCTCAAAGGATCTTAAAATCTAAGAGTGAAACAACAGAAATTGCAGGCCCCTCTCAGACTCAGGGGACTTGGGAACTAGGTTTCCCAGAGAGGCCTCACTGAGCTGTCGCCGAGCGGACCCTGTGCTCCTGGAAGGCCAAGCTTGCTCCTGCAGCCTGAGGGACTGCAGAGAATGTTCCGGTCTCCTGCCCAGGGACCAGAGCCAGGGCCGGCACTGAGAGCCCGAGTAGGCGGCTCAGAAGGCTCAGTCCTAGTTCCACCCCCGCCATCCCGCCCTTAATTGTGCGGAACACACCCCAGTCCAGAGAGCTCCTCCTCAACCTCACCGGAGAACAAGACGTCAGTTTTCAACTAAAGTGACGAAGTGCTGTTGCTGGAATGGGGTGGGGTCTGGGGTCTAATTACTTACTTTTTTTTAAGATTTATTTTTATTTATTTATGCACACAAGAGCTGGGGTTCAGGCCAGAGGTGTTGGGGTGAGAGGACTCCCCAGAGACAGAGTGGGGAGCAGAACAGGTGGATCCACTGAAACCCATTGCTGAGGGGAGCAGCGGGAGACAGGAGAGGTCTGCTGCGCCCTGTGGGAAGCTCCCTGGCCAGGGATCGAACTCGTGCTGCAGGGGCTGGGACAGCTTCATAGTGCTGAGACTTAACCCCTGCACCCCAGGGAGGCCCTGGGTCCAAACTTCTTAAACAGACTCTGAACCAATTCTCCAGCCTTTAGCCCATTTCACCACCACTTCCAAAGATACGTCACACTGCTGATTTACAAACTTGGGGGAGATTGTGAGCTGCAAGTTTAATTATCTCAGTGTTCCTCGCTGCAGCTCCAGTCAGCTACTGACATTCACAGAGGCAACTACTACTTGCCCATGTACCTTCCAGCTGTCAAAATACAGTTGCTCTTTCTCTGGGCCGCATGAAAGCAAGACCTCCCCCGAGAGTTCAAGGCCCTCCAACTTTCACGCCCCAACAGGCCGGAGGCAGGCTCGGACGCGGTGGTGACCAGACGTGAACACTGCTTTGAAAGAAGGGCCAGAGAGTGCCTTCGCCGGCCGTGGGCTAGACCGTGCGAGTCCCGCGCGTTGCAGCCAGCGGCAGTGACTCTCTGCAGAGAAACGTGCTAGAGGCTCTGAGCTGAGCGCCAAGGTCAGCCCCGCGGAGGTAGGTCACCATGAGAAAGTAAACACTGAGCAGGCGCCGAGGTTCATGAGACGAGCGAAGCCGTGTGAGGCAGTTTGTTGCAGTTTGATGATCCTTAAGAACATGACCAAGAATCTCAGGCCAAAGATCTATCATCAAAGCATGTTCCAATACAAAAAAAATGGACCAATAAAGCCGAACCCTCTAACAAACACACGCAGACACGCAGACACACGCGGGCCTCTGCTGTCCTCTTTCCACATTCACTTAGTCTTTGTGGCTGATGCATATTTTAAAGCTCCCTTCGCCGTCATTTGAGAGTGGTTTGGGGAGAGAGCATTCAATCTGCCATGTTTATCTATAATTTCTAAGCCGCTGGGTTTTTTTTTCTGATTTCCATATCATTTTATTCTATTTTTGTAAAAGATAGCATACATTCAGAAAAACATGCAAAACTTACTTTTATGGATTGATGAAGCGTTCCAAGACCAGCCCTCGGGCAACCCCGTCCAGGTCAGGGACCACAGCGCAGCCCCAGAGGCCCTTCCCCACGGCGCCCCTCCCCCGACACCGGCCCCTGGACGCTGTTCGTCATTCTACTGCCCGTGTGTGTGTCTCTTGAAAGACAGTTTGCTTTTGTCTGGTTTTAACTTTAGAGGCATGAATCCTACCGAACGTGTTCTCTCGTTGCTGCTTTCGCTCAACCCCCTGTCTGTCCCACCACTGTTGCTGCTAGTGGCCAAGCTATTGATTTTTTTTCCCTTTAAGGAAAAACACTTTACAACATTAATAATAAAAATGAGAGGTGTCGGGGAACTAGAGAGGTGGCGTGTGACAAAGAAATCAAACTGTAAAGAAAAAGAGTCAGGTCATTTGCTCCAAGTTTACGAGAGAAAATCTTCAGACTCAGAAACAGCTTCCTGTTAAGTGCAGAGACAGTGAGGCTTTTCCAAGCGACTGAAAGCACCCCTAAAATGCCTCCACCGCCAGGTGGACCTAAACCAGTGAAGTGCCCATTTGTCCGTCAGGAGACACCCTGGCCTTGAATTGGTGACGTCTTCTAAGAGGTGGCCAGCAGCGTTCTCCCCACCCAGGGTGTTCGCCCAGGGCCTTTAAGCCAGCCACAGCCCCAGAGACACACATCTCTACAGCCGATCAATTCTGTATACGAGGAAAACAGATGGAGGTCAAAAATTCCTTAACAAACAAGTTATTCCAGTAAGTTCTAAAAAGGACAAAGAATGGTGAGAAAACTACTGTTCAATCAAAAAGTATAGAATTCTGAAAGGTCCTTTTAGGGTAATCCTATCTTTCAGTGGAAGGAAATTTAAGACTAAATGAGGTAAAATTATCTGTCTCGGTGGCCTTGGAAGCGCTCTAGACGGCAGACTCTTCCTCTGCAGGAGGCAGCGGTGGCTCCACCATCCCTCAGACCCGGATGAGCGCGAACCTCCTGACTCCTGCGTGGACGGGGAAATCAGTCCCACACAGAGGAACAGCCGCCACAGAAAGTGTATCTTCCTCTTCATGCTTTGTGTTTTTCATGCAAGACACAACCCATTATAATCAGAGGCGTGACTGTGTATGTGTGTGAGAGTGTGAGTGTGTGTGTGTGTGTGTGAGAGAGAGAGAGAGAGAGAGAGAGAGAGAGAGAGAGAGAGAGAGAGAGTGTGTGTGTGTGTGTGTGTGTGTGTGTGTGTGTGAGAGAGAGAGAGAGAGAGAGAGAGAGAGAGAGAGAGAGAGAGAGAGAGATTGTGTGCAAAGAGAATTACATCTGCCTTAGAAGAATTTCCCACAATGCCAGGTGGAAAGATCTTTCATCTCCCGATAACTCAATCAGCAGAGCAGATCACACCTACACGAGCCAAGGCAGGGTGGGCCTCTAAGAACACAGCTGCCTTGGGAGACACCCACTTTGGGGAGCTGTGTCAACATCAACACTGTAATTGCGGCGCCCACCTACCCGCTGTCCTACAGGCAGCTTCTGTCTCCCCGCAAGCCAGCGCTGACAGACGCTGGGAGAAGCAGAACGGAGCGGCGGGCCAGCCCCTCTGGCCAGACATTCTGCGCCTTTGCCTCCGGAGAGGAGGGAGGCGGCCGGGAGGAGTCCCCCAAGAGGGGCCTCTGGCTTCAGGCTCTCCGTGCGCACACGTGTCCCGTGAGGTCAGCAGTGAGCGCGCAGGGCCTGGCCCTCTCCTCAGCAGACCCCGGGCATCGGAACTGGGCCGGAAACACCAGTCCCCAGCACACAGGACCCCGAGCTGGGAACCCGAAATCCGGGCCCCAGGCCCCTCACTGGCCACACTGGCCTGAGCGAGCAGTCTCCCTCCCTCTAACTCTTCACGCTCCCTGGTTGCTAAGTGGGCACCGGGATGCTGGACACAGCTGCCCCGACCACACGGGGGGCGCAAAGAGCAGGAAGGCCCAGGAAGGAAGGGCAGAGGTGGGGTTCCTGCTAGAGCCTGGCGGTCTGCGTCCCCGCGCCCCCCGCCCCCCGTCTCACTGCCAGACACCGGGCTCAGCGCCCTGCCCGGAGCTCCGTCCCCCCGGCCGGTCTGGGCTGCGCAGGGCTGAGGGGCTGGAGGATTTCTTAGTTGTTTGGTTTTTGAGACGGGCTTGTCACTGGGGGGAGATGACTAAGCCTCCTTTTGTCAGAAGCCCGGAGCTTTTTTAAGTGGAGACCCGAGAGGGAAGAAGTCCCCCGGGAAGCTGCTGTTGGATCTTTCCCAGGAAATCCCCCTGGTCGGGAGGAGGCCGCTGCAGAATCACTGCGGAGCAACGCGAAGTCTGACTTCTTTCCAGACTTAGAGGAAGCTCTGCCCAGCACTTTGGAAGACGGGGAGCAGGGCGGGGCAAGGGGAGAGCACTGTCCAGGGGATGGCTGAGAGTGGGGGCACTTTGGGGCCCTGTGATGACTTAGCTGATGTTTAGTATTTCGCCAAGGACATCCCGCTGTCTCAGCCACGACCCTTGCCCTGCGTGCCTCTGAACGAACCATCCTCATCACCCCAGGAGGAGAATAAAGGATGAGGTGGTCGGCCGTGAGCCCCGGCTGCCACTCCTGCCTCGGAGGGAGGCGGGAGCAGCGTCCACGCCCATCCACGCACCCTCCTGCCCCCAAGGGCGTCCGCGGCTCCCGCAGCACAGGCCCGAGCAGGCAGATTCCCAGGGCAGAGCGGAGTGGGGCTGCCGGGGCTGGGGGTGATGGAGGAGATATAAGGCAAAACAAGGTTAGAACTAGACCCACACAAGGAAGTGGGGGCAGAAGAAACCCACAGAACCATGAGCACAATCCCTGGGTGCCAGCTCCTAAATCACAAAGCATAGGCAGGAGCCAGGCAGCAGCCCAGGGGCAAAGATACAGAGATTGAGCCCACTGTAGACTCTCTGGTCTCTTTTCTGATTCTAGTCAGCCAGCAAACAGCCATCCTCGAGGACGAGCCCCTCCCCACTGAGAGGGCTACATCAGGCCATCCGGGCAAGAACTCGGGGCAGCCATCTCTCTGCCCACCTGTGCCCAGGCAGGTGCTTTCCTTTACCAGCTCTGTCCCTCTGCAGGGCAGCGGCTGCCTGTCTGCCCGTGACCTGCACCATGCAGGCCTCTCTTAGCAAACCTGCCCCTCAGTGGGGCAGCTCTTCCTGCCCGCTTGTGTCTGTGCAAGTGCCCTTTACTTCTTTGTCCCTTTTCCTAATAACCCTGTTCTTCATAGCTGAGTCTCTGCCTCGTGGAGAAACTCGCCGTGTGCTGCCAAAGGGAGCTCTGGAAAACCTTTCCCAGAGTGAACCCAAGGACCCCGCTCCACTCTCAAATCCGTCGGAAAAACGACATTGGGGCAGGCGGGAGCTGATGCTGGGTGGGGGGACTTCAGGGGCACAGACGGACGAGTCCCGGAGCGGGACAGGGCGCGTGAGAATGTCTAATGCCACAGCGCCACATGCACACTCGAGAAAGGTTAGACGCTCACTTTAGGAGATGCATTTTTACCATCATTTTTCAAAGTAGCTTCCGGCTTGAAAGGGAGAATTACGTAAGGAGGACGCTCTCCAAAGCGGGGCCGTCCTCGCTCACCTCCGGAGCAAGGGCCGGCTCTTCAGCAAGGACCCCCGGCTGTCCGGGCACCAACAGACACTGCGGGACTGAAAAGGGACTCGGCCAGGTCGCTGGCCACAGGGCTCGAAGCGTGTCGGCCCAGCCGGGTCAGCAATGAGGTGTCCCCGGCCCCCCTGCTGTTCTGTGCCTTGCTGGCCACGGGCGCCCCAGCTGCTGTTTCTGGAGCTCATTTCTCCATCCTTCCTCTGCCTCCCAATTTGACTCGTCACCACCTCCAGTCACCATGAGAACCCAGAAAAACAGCTCCAGTACTTCCCAACACGGCGGATGGTGGGACCCCAGGACCTGTGGGGTTCGCCAACTTCCCGACAGAGACATCAGCCTTCCGTGGGACAGGGAGGGAGGAGCGGGACAGAGCGCTGTCTCCCACTTTTGGGCGCTGCGGTCCTGCTTTGTGTGTGTCTGTTTGGTCACTTGAACGTCGCCGTCTCACCCCTCGGCCAGCTTCCGTCGGGTCTGGAATCGAAGTCGCCCACTAGTCAGGCAAGTACGCCAGCGACTGAGCGCAGCGGACAAAGACAAGACGGCAGCCCGACAGCAGACGCACGGACAGCTCCCCACGGAGCTGCAGGCTGGCGTGAGGCTCCCCCAGCCGCCCCGGCTGACGCCCCGGCATCACGGGGTGCTGGTCTAGTGGACATGACCCAGCGTGGCTCCTCGGCACCAGCGGGGGACACGGGACGAAGGGCGGGCGCCCCGGCGCAGTGCCGTCACTCCCACTGACCCCCACTAGCTGGAGCTGGGTCTCACAGCCTCACGGGCCGCAGGGAGACGACCCGGAGTTCGTTTCTTGCACCCGCCGAAAACCCCGCTGCTCTGGGGGGCGGCGGACAGACACTGGCTGGCGACGAGCTGGTTCTGTCTCCGCGGCCTCTGTCCCCTCCCTGCTCAGGCCGTGCGGTCAGCTTCAGGGAGCTGCTCGGCAACGGCACGCTGGCCACTGCCCCCCAGCTAACTGGCTGCTGCCGTGGCCTCCGGTGACAGACCGGACTCCAGATGGACTCGTCAAGGCGCCAGAAACGACAGGTCTGCAACCCGCCCAGGTGGGCAGACTCCAAATCACCCATTTGTTGCCGCAGCTGTGCTGGGTCCGGTCCCTCGGGGCAGCGCGGGGGCAGCCCCACCGTCAGGTACCGTGCGGGCCTCTGTCCAGCCTTTGGCCCCTCCACCCACGTGTCAGATGGACCCCTGAGGGGCCCCGGCCTCTGAGTTTGGGATAGAGGAAGACGGGCCTGCTGGGCCTCCCAGAGTGCCCTGGGGTCGCCCCTCCCTCTCCGCAGCACCGGTCACCGCGGAGGCCCAGAGAGGCGTCGAGCTCCCTTCCCCACCCATGCAAAGCCGCTGGCGGGCCTGGCTCGGGGCCCAGTTTCACCACTCGTTCTCTGACAAAGGCTTGTGCTCCGGCCGGGATGGACTCAGTGCTGGCCAGGGATGGGAGAGGGGCAGAGTCCAAAGCCAGCCAGTCCTTTGTGCAGAGCTGCTCCCGAAAAGGGAAAGACTATTTTTGGTTCTGCTACTCCCAACCAACGCAAATGTCTTGTGAATAATGAACAGTGTTTTAAGTCTTCAAAAATGGCTGCTCAGTCAGACAGCGCCCTGCCACACGGCCTCCCTTCCTAGACAGCACGAGCCGGCCAGCGGCGTGCTCCCAGGGCAATAAAGGTGACCTCCGTATTACTGAGACTTCAGGAAAACCTTACTTAGCCTCGGTTTCCTTGTAAAGTCAGAGAAGGAGATTAGACGGTCTTCAGGTCTCCTTGAACCCCAATGCTCCACGAGCCCCAATGCCCACCACAGGGGGGTTGAGCCGTGTCTACTCGCGGGGTCTGCGGGGAATCCCCCGAGCTCAGGCGGCTCAGTGAAACCCGGACCCGGCACACTTCTCCGTGATTGTCGAGACAGACCCAGAGCGGGCTTGGCCACGAGCATCCACCACACAAAGAAAACCACGCAGGACCCGTTAGCGCTTTCGCACGCCGTCTGCCCAGGGCACACCAGAGTGCGTTGAAAGGGATTGTTATTTGGGCAAGAAAACAGGGGCGGGAAGGAGGGAAGCAGAGGCCACAGACCTCACGTTGGGGTCAATCTGGGTTCTGTGCCACTGTCTTTAAAACACCCGTGTAAACAGTATTCCCGGCAGGCCAGCCCACACCCACTCCCCACCAAATGCCCTTTCCGTGGGAACTCGGGGCGTACGAGACCGGCCACGGCCATTTTAAAGCCCCCTGACTTTCTGGAGAGGGAAGGGGCTGCCTGGGCTCCGCGGCCGTGCGGAGGCAGGAGGCCCCAGGTGAAGAGGGCGCCCCCTCGGTGCCTGAGACCTCCGTGGCGTGCCCTCGCGTGGTCTTTGCTCTGCTCTGTTCCCTGGTGAGGGTGGGGAGTGCAGAGCTGGGGGACACTCCCACGCTGGAGCTCACTAATCGGTCAGTGAACGGACACAGGCCTCCCCTGCCCGGCTCCTCCAGAGGCCGAGGCCGAGCGCGACCCTGTTCTGCAGCTTCACCCCCACCCCAGCCAGACCGTGACTCATGCCGCTGGCAAGCTCAGGCCAGCCGGGCAGGGTCTGCACGCCAGCTCCGTGACAGCACAGAGGCCCGGACGGCGCGGAGGGGGCCGGCTCCCCAGGGGCTGTGACTCTCGTCCCCAGACTCATCCAGCCACGCGTCTCCGCCGCCCGGTCCCTCGGCTGGCCCCAGCGTGCTGGTCTCTGCCTGCAGACCCCACCGCCAGGGGCTGTCACCTGGAGCCTCCGCCTGGTTTTCTGCTGTCTGCACAGTCTCAGCTCATAAAACCAGGCTGATTCCTGAACCTCTGCCCGTGCTCCAGACCCCGCGTCGCTGCCAACATTCCCCTTCAGGATCCGCTCCAGCTTCCCCAGCAGGCCTGCCTGGGGGTTCGCCCAGCCTATAGAGGCCCACGCCCCCGGCCGGTCGGTTCTCCTTATATGGGCGCTGTCTCTCCTCCATCAGCCTCCTCAGCCGATATCGGCCTCTCCCACCCTGCAGCCCAGTCTTGAGTCGAGAAACTTCCTGGTATGGGAGACAATTAATCAATAAGAAAATCTAGATACTGTTGAAAACCAGGAAAGATAACAGTCCGTTCTCCGCCACTGCCAGGGTTCCTGCAGCTGAGGTTTCCCTGGCCTCCTGCTTCCCAGCCCCCATCGGTAGAGATCATCCCCCAATCAAAATATTAAGTGGTGGGGCCTCCCTGGTGGCGCAGCGGTTGAGCGCTGCGCTGTGGAGCTGTCGGCACCGCACGATACGAGTACGAGTTCGACGCCCAGCCGGGGAGAATCCCACATGGCGCAGCAGACCTCTCCTGCCTCGCCCCGCTGGTCCCCTCAGCAGTGTGTTTCTGATCTGCCTGTTCTGCTCCCCGCTCTGTCTCTGGGGAACCCTCTCGCCGCCCCGTGCCTCTGGCCTGTACCCCAGCTTGTATGTATAAATAAATAAATCTTTAAAAAAATATATATTAAGTGGGTCCTGGGCTTGTGAAGGGAATCGGAGGAACTGTGACATTTCTCCTGCTGTCTGGCCAGACCTGCCTCTCTTCTCTGGCTTTGAGCCCGCAGGGAGGCACACAGGCTGACTCTCCGTGCCAGCCTGGCGTGGGTCTGATCACGAGCCCTCCCCAGGGCTGCAGGAACAAAGCAGGTGCCCAGATGGGTCAGCGCGGCCTTTTCTTCCTCAGCCTCAGGCATCCAGGTGCCCTTGGGCAACACCCAGCTCCCCCGACCTCCCCGGCTTCTCAGTTCGTTCCACACACGCCCTTGCAAGAGTTTCTGCTGCCATTCAGGTGACCCCTAGAGCGCATCTTCCTGAACACAAGCCAGGTGACCCTGGGAAAAGCCAAATCCCATGTCGAATCCCCACTACAAAGGCCGGACAGCAAACCTCAGCGCTGGCCCAGACCATGCAGAGCAATGAAGCCCACGCGCCCCTCCCAGCCTGTCTGCAGCACGGCCCGAGGCGGGCGGCGCTCCACACGCGCTCTCCCGTGCGCCCAGACTCCAGCGCCCCCGGTCCTCCCAAGTCCTGGGGCTCCCGATCTAGGGGAGACCTGGGGGCAAGAATAAGCCCTGAGCGGCACGCAGAACTCTGCTTCAAGCCCCGCACCCCGTCCGTGGGCTGGTGGCCGGAGCTGGCCGCCTTGCCTCTCGACCTGCTTTCTCAGCTGCAGGCCAGGAACCAAAAACCCGCTCTTTGGTCCCGGCTGCGGAAGCAGGATGACGAAAGGAGCGTCACCGTTCGGAAAGCGTCGCAGTGAGACGCACGTGTTGTGCTGCCTCTGTGGCTCTAAGGCTTACCACCTTCAGAAGTCGACCTGCGGCGAGCGTGGCTACCCTGCCAAGCGGAAGAGAAAGCGTAACTGGCGTGCCAAGGCTAAAAGAAGAAATACCACCAGGGCTGGTTGGATGAGGCACCTAAAAATTGTTTGCCGCGGACTGAGACGTGGATTCCGTGAAGGGACAACACCTAAACCCAAGAGGGCAGCCGTTGCAGCACCCAGTTCACCTTAGGGAGTTCAGCAGCTGCGCAAGAAATTTCAGGTTTAAAATTAAAAAAAAGAAATAAAAACCCCTCCCTTCCAGGGTCGTGGCGAGATGAAAGGTCCTGCACCTGATCCGTGCTCTAGAATTATAACAGTAGGAACCATTTTCAGCACGGACACCGGTCAGCGGCAGCCCAGGGGAGGCCGTGACGCAGAGCCCTGGGCCCCGGCAAGCCCTGATGACCAGGACTGGCCGTGGGAGAGCCTCGCCGGACACGCCGCGTGGACAGGAGGGGTCTCTGCTCAGTGGCGGGGAGCCGAGCTCGCCTTGCTCACACGCGGGATCCAGGTCCCCGTGGCAGGTCTCGTCCATGCGATGTTTTAATAGGACAGACAGAGTCAACATTTCCAAAGAAAACTGTCAGGCAGGAGGCAGTTTATTTCACAAGAAATTCACCAGCGATTTCCGCGGCCGCGTGCGAGATTGGTTTCCACACGATGCTTCCTTCAAGGTCCCCCCTTCTTTCTCTACACCGCCCCAGTCCCTTCGGACATTTCTTTAGGACTTTACAATGCTAATTCCTTCAAAAGCTTTTTGCAGGAGTTGACAGGTCTTACGTAAGCGCGTAAGTGCATGCCTGTGTGTGTATGTGCACAGACACGTGCGTGTGAACACACGAGCCATCCCCAAAGCTCCAGAAGTTGCATAAATAGATTCCCATTGCAGCATTGGCTTGATGCTAGCAACGCCCAGAGAGCAGACTCCTCGCCAGGGGAACCACACAGTGGTAACCCCAGGATTCTGATACAGCCCAAGGGGTAAGGGGTGAGCTTTTCAAAATGATTCCCCCGGAGAACACCTGCACCTACTTCCCCACCGAAAGAAATCCCTGAAAAGGTTTGAGAAAGTCGAAGGACGTCTCCTTTCACTGTTAAATCACATTTCGTCTCCTTCTAGTCCGGCGGCATTTGCATCATTTCCTTTTATGTTTCATTGTCCTCAGACCTACACTTTCTCTCCGACTCTCCCTCCAGCTTTCCTGCTTCTCCAGTTAATTCTGTTTCGTTGGACCCTTTCTCTCTCCGCCGCCCGCCTTCCTGCCGTCTCTGTCCATACTGAGGCGGTGGGAATCATCTAACCCTCATCTAAACTGCCTACCACTGAGGCAGCAGGCCCCTGGAAAGTTCTCAAACCAAATAACTCTGCTGAGTTCCCAGGACGGGCCACGAGCGTCTGCTTTGCCCATTTTTGGCATTTCGCTCCCTGAGCTTGCTGAGGAAGCTGTCAATAGCCCTCCCATTGTCTCAGCCTCACACAGAACACACGGCCCTGCGGGCGCCCGCGGCAGGGGCAGAATGTGCCTCCCGTCCAAGCCCCCCGCGATGTCTCCGGCCCTGCCGCCCTCTCTGGACACCCCGTCTCCTGAAACGGAACCTAAACCACATTCCACCTGTGAAGTTCCTGAAACACTCCCTTTGTCTCAACTTATGGGGGGCTGCCACCCGTCCCGACACGTTTGTCTTCATTCCCTAGACGCCATCCTGGTTCTCAGAGCCCCGAATCGTGCAGCTCTACGGGGCAAAGGCAGGGCGGCAGGGGCGGGGCGGCAGGGACGGGGCGGCAGGGACGGGGCTCAGGGAAACGGATTCGCAGCGACCATCTGGGGCCCGAAGTGTTCTCAGACTTACTTGTCCTCTCTCGCCGGTCACCCCTGGGTGGGATGAGGCTGGTCCTCTCCCCCTCCCCTCCTTCCCCTACAGCTCACCCCACTGGGCTTGTATTAACCCTTCACTATTTTCCTCGAAGGCTGCAGGGCCTGAAAAGTCATAGGCAAATCACTACAAACCACCTTCTTTCCAAAAGGAAGGAAAAGGGCTCTTCGCTGCTCTCCCCACCGGCACACGAACAAGATGCGGTAAGAGAAGCAAGCGAACTCAGCTGAACGGGGAGCGGATACTTCGAAGAAATCAATGAGATCGATCTTCCCAGATGTCTCTGCTTTTGTCTAAATCCGGGCCTCCTTCAGGTCGGGGTCCCAGGCACCCTCCCAGAGACGCCAGGCCTGGGGGTGCCCTCGCTTCTTCGTCCTTCCCTCATCCAGCCCAGCAAGGATAATGCACCAGCGTTGCGCTTGACACCGCAGCCTGTCTCTCCAGCCAAACTGTAAGTCCCCTGCCGTCCTGCTACTCCGTGAATACTGACTTTGTTCGTATGCTAGTAAGAAAGATTCTGGCCAGCTCAAGTGCCACCTCCCAGGTCATGCCTTCCCTGAATGCCACTGGCTTTTCAGAGGCAAAAAGGCCCAGAGAGACCCTCTGGCCCTCTCTCCCTTCTCTCAGCCCCCAGACAGGCTTCTCTGGGTGGTTCTTGTCACCTGAATTTGATCCTAAACTCCTGGAGGTGGGCGCCGGGGTCTGACCTTGTCCTCACCAACCCTTGGAGCCAGCAGAGGGAGATAATCGCACCTCTCTCTGTCACCACTGCGTGGAATTAGTAGGCACTCAATAATAAAAATAACAATACTTTCCCTTTGAATAATGCTGCACAATTTTCAAAGAGCTTTTATAAGCATTATCTCTAATGAGATAATGCTCTCACAAAAAGCCTGAGTTAAGTAGGGATAATTAGCGCTAAGTGACAGATGGAAACTGAGGCTCAGAGAGGTTAAGCGCTTGCCCCAGGGCAGGAAGCAAGGCCGCCTTTCAGGCCTGGGTCAGCTCTCTCATCGAGGCTGTGAGGCCTCTCCAGACTCCTGAAAGGCTGGGTGGGGACTGACTATCAGGAGAATTCAGACAAGAAAGACAAATGCCAGGAAAACCCAAGCCCACGCTTGGCAATGCTTGACATTTACAGTAATAGAGATTCATCTAGTGTGTTCCCCACGGTGTGTTCTGGAACGGAATGCCCCTGCCCAGGGCCTGGTGCAGAGCAGGCTCTCAGTGAATGGTGCCTGCGTGAGCCTGGGATGAATAAAGGAAGGAACAAGCCAGCAAATGAGTGAGTCCATAATAAGAAGCGCATTGTCGCGGTGAAGGAACCACGGGTCAACTTCACATCGGAGGAATCCACAAGTTAAAGAAAAGCTGCTTTCAATTTATAGAATTACAAATGTTTGAGATAAAACAGCTCTAACATAAGCAAAGGCCCACCAGGGTAAACAAGGAGTTTTATTATTTAGCTCTGAAAGGCAAACCCCAAGAATCCTCCATTGGCAAAAAGGAAAAGAAACGTTACTCAGGCAGAAAGGCCTCCTGATTCCAAAGGGATAACACGACGATGACTTTTTTTTTTTTTTCCAAAATAAACAAGCTTTACTAGAAATGCTTGGTTACAGAGAGGGAAAAAAATGACTCTGGCAACCCAGAATTTCAAATAGTCCCCATAGGTAAGAAGTTACAAACACTCCTTAATCACAGAGACTCTTTTTGTTTACTAATTGAGCTTCTGTTGAACAATCTCCTATGTGTGCTGAAAATTCTGCTCAGTTCTTTGCTGTTTGGGCATTCTTTCTTTCCTTCTGGAATCTTCTCCTTGTGACAGAGGAGATATAATGCAAAATAAGATTAGAACTAGACCCACACAAGGAAGTGGGGTAGAAGAAATCAACATAATCCCTAAGTGCCAGATCCTACATTACAAAGCATAGGTGGGGCTTTTGCAGTCTCTAGGACCAAAGATACGGAACTTGAGCCCATTGGAGAATCTCCGTCTCTTTCCTAATTCTGGCTAGCCAGTAAGGTTAGAACTAGACCCACACAAGGAAGTGGGGGCAGAAGAAACCCACAGAACCATGAGCACAATCCCTGGGTGCCAGCTCCTAAATCACAAAGCATAGGCAGAAGCCAGGCAGCAGCCCAGGGGCAAAGATACAGAGATTGAGCCCATTATAGACTCTCTGGTCTCTTTTCTAATTCTAGTCAGCCAGCAAACAGCCATCCTCGAGGACGAGCCCCTCCCCACTGAGAGGGCTACATCAGGCCATCCGGGCAAGAACTCGGCGCAGCCATTTCTCTGCCCACCTGTGCCTATGCAGGTGCTTTCCTTTACCAGCTCTGTCCCTCTGCAGGGCAGCGGCTGCCTGTCTGCCCGTGACCTGCACCTCTCAGCAAACCTGCCCCTCAGTGGGGCAGCTCTTTCTGCCCGCTTGTGTCCGCACAAGTGCCCTTCACTTCCTCGCCCTAATACACCTGTTCTTTAAGTATAACTGAGTCTCTGTCTCGTGGAGAAACTCGCCGCGTGCCGCCGAAGGGAGCTCTGGGGAAACCTTTCCCAGAGTGAACCCAAGGACCCCACTCTGCTCTCAAATCCATCGACTCTAAAATGACATCACTACCAAAAAAAGTGATCATCATTCATTCGGGCTTCGTTTTTTTTTTGGTTTTTTGGTTTTTTGGGGTTTTTTTTGTTTTTTGTTTTTTGTTTTTTTTTTTCAGAAACAACTAAAATTTCCATCGGAAACAAGGAGAGTCAGACCCAGACAAACATGAATACTTTGGTCAACTATAATTAAATGATTAGTTGTTTACTGAGATGCTAATTACCTGTCTCCCTTAGACAGAATGATGCCCTCTGCTGCTGTGCCCTACACACAGTAGGTACGCAACAAACACATGTTGATGAATGAAGGCAGATCACCCCAAGAACGCTCTTGGACTGAAACTGGAAAACTCCATGCTGATGGGTCAAAATGGCACCTCCTGCGTGGAGTTGTATGTCCCACTTTTTAAACCTGGAATCCCTTCTCACCTGCCCTCTGGCCTGCCCCTCCGGAGCCTTCCAGCCTCGCTCAAGCCCAGCTTCTGCCAGGA
>PVIJ01012811.1:0-47938 GCA_004024925.1 Scalopus aquaticus
ACATTGTTTAATTTTTTAGTTTTATTTATTTATTTATTTTTAAAGATTTATTTATTTATACATACAAGCTGGGGTACAGGCCAGAGGCGTGGGGAGGCGAGAGGGCTCACCACAGACAGAGTAGGGAGCAGAACAGGCAGATCAGAAATACACTGCTGAGGGGAGGAGCGGGCGAGGCAGGAGAGGTCTGCCACACCATGCGGGATTCTCCCCGGCTGGGAGAGTTCGGCTGGGCATCGAACTCACATTGCGCTGCTGCTGCCTACAGCTCCACAGCGCAGTGCTCAAGCGCTGCGCCACCAGGGAGGCCCTGTTTAATTTTTTAGGTGTCTGTTACCTCTAAATTGTTTGTTCTGCTGCATTAGAATAACATCTTTAAGACTTTCATGAAAATGACTCATAGAGCAGACTATTCAAGCAGTTATACAAATAGTCCACCTTATATAAGATTCAGCAGGACCTTCTATCAAAAATCAATGGAAATAACACACAAGACAATGGAAATGGAGTCCAAATAAATCATAAAATGAACACAAAAATACAAAGACAAACTAAAAAAAAACAACAAAAAAAGCATTGAGCACTATGCCTTAATATACCTTAAGTGTGCCAAAGCAATCAGGCAAGAGAAATGTATAATAAGAATCCATATTAGAAAGAAGGAAAACTATCACTAATTGTAGAGGACATAAAAAAATTCATAGAAAACCCTAAAAATTCACTAAAAAAACACTAAAAACAGTAAATAGTAAAGTGGCAAGGTGAAAAATTAATCAGTTGCACTTCTATATGCAAACAGAATCTAAAAGATAGAGAAATCAAGAAAATAATCCCATTTACACCGGAAAAAAACAAACAAAACCACCACAAACTGAAGTTCCTAGGAATAAATTTAACATAGGAGTTGAAAGGCCACTAAAATGAAAACTATGAGACTATTAAGAAGAAATAAAAGACGCAAAGAAATGGAAAATTATTTCCTGCTCATAGGTCAGAGTACCAATAGTGTGAAAATGACCATCTAAACCAGGCAAGAGAATGGAACTAGACCACTATCTCGCACATACACAAAAATTAACTCAAAATGTGTTACAGACTTGGGATTTAACACTAGAAAACATAAAATATATAAAAGAAATCACAGGCAAAATACACTATGACACTGGCTTTAAGAATTTCTTTGGGGGGGGGGTCTCCCTGGTGGCACAAGATGTTAAATATCAGCACTATGAAGCTATCCAGAGCCACTGTAGCACAAGTTGGATCCCCAGCCAGGGAGCTTCCCACATGACGCAACTGACCTCTCCTGTCTCGCCTGCTGCTCCCCTCAGCAGTGTACTTCAGTAGATCCACCTGTTCCGCTACCCACTCTGTCTCTGATGAATCTTCTCACCTCCCCACGCCCACACACACCTGTGGCCTACACCCCAGCTTGTATGCATAAATACACAAATATTTTTTAAAAAAAGAATTTCTTTGGGGCCTTGACTCCAACAGCATAGGAAACAAAAGCAAAAACAAGCAAATGGGATTTCATCAAACTATAACTCTTTCGCATATCAAAAGAAACTATCTCCCAAATGTGAAAAAATATTTATACATTATACCTCTGATAGAGGGCTAATAGCTAAGATAGTAAAAAAAAACTCAATTAAAAAATCCAAACAAAACATGGAAAAAGAGTTAAAAAGATACTTCTTCAAAGAAGACATACAGATGGCCAAGAGGCAAATGAAAAACTGCTCATCTCTTATCATCAGAGAAACGCAAATCAAAACTACAATGAGATACCCACCTCACTTGCAAGAAAACATACTTCAGACCATTTCAAAAAGACCAGAAACAGCAAGTCTGGCAAAGGTATGAAAATGGAACCCACTTACAATGTGGATGGGAATTTAGACTAGTCTACCCTCTATGGAAAACAATGTGGAGGTTTCTCAAAATATTAACACTTTGTGGTCCACTCACGTATTAACACGTGTTCATCTAGTCTCTGGTTTTTCACGCCACGGTGGATTATTTGGAACTATTAGGAGCTATTTCTTTGATTGTACTCAGTCTAGAAGCTTTCCACACAGTTTTGGTGAAAGTGTAAGGTGTTTTATGAGAGATGTTACAGTTTTTTTAATATCCAGTAGTTCAGGAGTTGTGTGTGTTTTATTGAATGCTTATACCATTCATGCGGTGGCACAGAAAATGGCCAGCACACAAAGTGTTAACAACAGATCTGCCATTAGATCCAGCAAATCCATTCCTTGGTATCTATCTGAAGAACACAAAACCACTACTTTGACAGGATATATGCACTTCCATGTTCAATGCAGCACTATTTATAACAACCAAAGCATGGAAATAACCAATGTGCCCAAAGACAAATGAATAAAGACATGATATATATACTCAATGGGGTACTAATCAGCCATAAAAAAAGATGAACTCTCGCCATTTGCAACAACTGGGATGGAACTGGAGAGATTATGCTAAGCAAAGTCAGTCAGAAGGAGAAAGAAAAATATTGGATGATTTCACTTATAGGCCAAAGCAACTCTTAGAAATCTGACAGCAGAATTAAGGCTACTAGATGAGAAGTTTGGGTGATGGAGTACAAAGAGGGGAGAGGGCCAGACTGTCTGAAGTAGAAGATTGTGGATAATTTGATGGTATGCATGGTATGGTAACATACATCTGAAGTATGAACTTTCAACCCTAAATCACATAGTGTTGTAAACAAATGTTACCACAATAAAAAGTTTAAAAATATAAATTAAAAAAAACTTTAAGAAAACAACAGAAAATGAAGTAAGCAAATAGAAACTATAGAAGAATTACTGTCATCAACAGAATACAGAATTCCAACTAATTACTAAAATTTTTATAAAAGAAGTAGGCAATTGAAAAACCATTCTCTCTGAATTTTGGCTTCCTACAGAAAGGATTTGGATTATATTAGCTCTACAATAACTTCTAGCAGTAAAATCTGATGATGGGTAGATAGATTTTAAATTGTATGGGCTTAGAAATCAAATTACCATGGAAGAATGTTTTTTCAGAGTTTTATAAACCCAAAATACTTACAGTAAGTAGACCCTATATGAACAATTAACCTCTTTTTATTTAGGGAAAATTACAAGTTAGTCAAAGACAGTTAAAAATCCCCTATCTTCTTATTTTTTGAAAAGCTGCTTGGAGCAACAACAAAAACATCATGCAAAAAAAAAAAAAAAGCAAAGAAATGGCAAAAATAATACTTACCTTTGCATCATCTATGTCAAAAACATCACACCAAGGAGATTTAATACCTTTAATTGCCAGATCAAATGAACAGGTAAAGAAAGCTACCTGAATTAAATCTGAAAAAAAAAGGTAAAATGTACGAGTTACTATTTTCTGCAATCTCCCAAAGGTTAAATATCTATGGAATGCCATCTTCAGCACAATTGAAGAAACTGCATATATTTCATTTGGAGAAGACACTATTCAGCTTCCTCCTGGCTATTAAAGAATTAAGGCTAATTCTGTGCAATTCAAAGGGAGAAACTGGAACTGTCAGGAAGAAACCATAAAGAGGTATAAATTTCAGCCCAATGAAAGAAATAAACTTTCTCTCTGAAAAACAGTGACTTTTTTTCTGCTATTAAAAGTAATACATTGTCATGGTAAAATAGGTAAAGGGTGTCAATGATACAGTGATGAATAAAAACTAGACTTTTGCTGATGATGTAGCATATACAGCTGTGGAATCACTATGCTGTAAACCTGAAACTATAATACGGTACAAACCAATGTTACCTCAAAAAAAGTAATCTACTTTTCAAGAGCATGTTTGCCTACCACATCCAGTGAAAAACTTTACCCAAGGATTTACCACATAAAGCATAAGAGCTTTGCTCATTTTCAAGTGTTGAGGCAGGAAAAATAAAGTTATAGAAGACATTTAGTCCCTAACTTGAAAATAACAAAGTACATTTATTAAACCATTCTTTTAATTACTCAACAATTCATATTATAATTGTTAAGTGGAATTAAGTACAGAAAGAAAGGACATAAAAGGGCAGTGAGGACTCGGAAGAGATGGAAGGCAGAGGAAATAAAGGACCAAGAGGATGGTGCAACAGAGGCAGGGACAGACACAAAAAAGGAAAAATCACACTCTAAAGAGGGACAGAAGGATGCCACAACATTAGTTTTTCAAACTTTGCTTTTTGATCAGCAGATTTCAGAATAAGTTACTAATTAGCTGACTACATTACTTTTAGATACATATGTGTTTTGAAGTGAAGGAATAAGGGAATGTGTATCAGGGCTATAAAAAGTGGCCTTTGTCAGGACCAATTAAAAACACTGTTACAACTGAGAGGAAAAAGCAAATATTGTACAAAAATAAAATAAAAAAATAGAAACACTACTACAGAGAGTCGTCAGTCAACTTCAGGGGTTGCCTCCACTGCTTTGATTTTTTTCTCTCAATTCTACTAACTTTCTCCTCTTTTCGAAGGAAAAAATAAGGATTTTACACACATTACACTAGTATTGAGTTAAAATAATTTCTGAGGTAGAATGGATTACAAAGAAAAATTTAATTGGAAATACTCGTAAGTCATAGTTTTGAAACTATGAAAGTCAGTCCAAATGGTCTATTCTCTAATTGAAAGGAAGTTGATTTGAAAAAAATTCACCCTAAAAGTAATTATTGTTGAAGTGCTAATACAGGGAGAAAATACCTAAGATGATAACTGAAGCTATGAGACCTGACTTTGGCACTGTCCTGGGCAAGTCACTTTAGGCTCCCTGCATCTCAATTTTTTCACCAGCAAAAGAGAGAAGTTAGACACTCTTTCATAAAGAGTTAAGAGTTAATAAAGCTCTGACCCACATATTATGACCCTTCTGACTTCTCGGTCAATCTTTTAGAACGTCAAAAATACTTCAGATAAAGAAGAGATTTAAATTTTTAAAAAATAAAATACAAAGAAGGAAGACATACAAAAATATAATAATCTTGGGTTAAAAGAGGGTCCTATGCAGAAAGCAACACTCAGAAGCCATAATAAAAGGCAGATATGGTTATACCAAGGATATAAACTTCTGTGAGAAAGGCAGCATAGACTTAAAAAAATAAACAACAAATAGAAAATGACTGCAACATAGAATAGGCAAAGGATTTATCCTTTGTCAGGCAATTAAAGAATATATAATTAATGCATCCCTAAAACATAAAGAGACCTGTGATCAATAAGAAAAACAAAACAATCCAATAGAAAAGGACAAATCATGAAGAGGCAATTCACAGAAGGAATGCAAATAGCTAAAAACACATAAAAGTAAGTTCACCTTCACAACGAACAAAAAAATTGCAAATTAAAACTAGATTACCATTTTTCATTAATCAAGTTGGCAAAAATCAAAATTAATAATATCCACTGTTGGATGAGATGGGGGACATGAGCACTCTAACATATGGTTGATATAAATTTTTCTATACATTCAGAGAGCAACTTAGTAGTACATGTCAAAATGTAAAATATTCATGCTTCTTAACCCAACAATTTCCAAATAACTTGCAGTTACTTACATATAAGTCCAAAAACCTGACTATAAAAATGTTCACATAGCATAATCTGAAAGATTTAAAAACTAAGAAAAACCTTACGGGAAAATGATTTCCTATAAAAAGAATTTAGACTGTTTCATGTGTTAGCTCCATACCAGCCCATCCCACCAGTAAAATTTGAAAGGTTAAATAAATTTTAATAGCATTGACCTAAAACTGACTCTCATATATGCTGAAAAATAGTACTTAAAAGAAAAAAACAGATTACATGAGACATGTAAGTAAACATTAGTTACAGAAAATACATATTTACCTTGTTACTAAAAAAAGTATTTAAATAGCTAAAACATTTTTGAGCATGACTGTATGCAGGGCACTGTAGGAGATTTATTAATCTCATAAATCCTTGTAATAATCCTGTGGCAATTCCTTTACCTATTTCATAAAGAAAAAAACTACCACAGAGATATTAAAGAACTTGGCAATGATCACAGTTAGTGAACAGTATGAGCCAAGATTAAAAAACAGTCTAGAATCCAGGATTTTAATTAACCAACATGCCTCTATTGCCTCCAAAAAAGAAGCTGAAAAATAGAAATAATCTTGTCCATTTAGAGGCTAAAAGTCATTTTGAAAAAGATGTTCAGTGATGGAAATGAATTCTGTACCTAAGTTTAAAATGTAGGACTAGAATTAAACACATTAAATTGAGAAAGCAGTTGACTAAAAATCAAATTTCAGATGATATCATATTTATATCATTCTTAGTTTTTAAATCTACAAAAAATAACCCATTTATGTACAGAAATATAAAAGCGCCATGGGGTAATTACATGCTCACTTTGTACTGACACCTCTGGGAAGAAAAGGAGAGGAATGAGATCCTGAAGGACCAAAATACCTCTATTTAAAGCAACAAATTGAAGCATAATATTAAAAACTGACAAAAAATAAGTTGTGGGTTTTCCACTTTTCATTTATTAGCCTTAATTATTATCAACATGCTTAAATTATTTTCCAATAAGTCAATTTTAAAGTTCTATTAGTTTGGGGAAATAGAAAAAAAATGTAATTTCTAATGCTGGCGGAAGCATCTTCATCTTTTTAACCCTTAGAAAGCATTCAAGCTCTATGAATGACAGATGATAGTCTACTTTGTTTTTTGTTTTAAAGATTTATTTATTTATGCATACAAGCTGGGGTGTAGGCCAGAGTTGTGAGGGGGTGAGAGGATTCACCAGATACAGAGTGGGGAGCAGAACAGGTAGATTGACTGAAATATACTGCTGAGGGGAGCAGCGGGCGAGACAGGAGAGGTCTGCTGTACCATGTGGGATGCTCCCTGGCCGGGTACTGAACTGATGCTGCAGTGGCTCTGGACAGCTTCATAGTGCTGCAACTTAAGCCACTGTGCCACCACGGAGGTCCTGGTCTACTTTGTTTTTTCCCCAACATCTTCTACTTCTAGTCTCTTGAAAATGATTCATGGTATATGAAAATACATATTCTTTATGTGTATATCTGTCAATATCTGCTCTATGAATTATAAATAGGGAAAAAATTTCTTTTATAATTTACTATTGCTAGTTGACCAACTACTTCCCCAGAGTGTCTCTTTCACCCTCAAAAGTCCCCTCAAGTGCAGAATCAGCCCATCCCACTGCTAGATAATGCTGCTCATTTCCTTACTATTGCTAGGTAAAAAGACTAAAAAATAATAAAAACTACTAAAACACTTTCTAAATTTAGTCCTCAAAACATTAACAAGTATCTCTGAACTAGAGAATTTATATGTTTCCCTCTGTATCACTTTATGAGAAAATGCGGAAAAGATTATTTTATTTCATAAATAATGCTTAGAGTTGAAGCTTTATATACCATTACCCTAAAAAAATAAATCCAGGATATAGGAACAATCTTGTAGATTATATAAAATCAGAGAAAACTATTAGCGTAATAACAGTAAACATGAAATGCACAATTCTCTTGACCTAGACCATACCATTTTCAGAATCTAAATTTGATTATAGACCTTTAAAAGGAATAACTTTACTTTTTTATTTATTTCCAGAATTCAAAAATGTTGGCATACATTTGATAAAGTTAAAACCTAGTCTCTGCATTTTGCTCAGCAGAACACTGCTGAGAGACATAAAGTAGATAAGAAAGGAAATCTGATAAAATCACCTTTGGAGCCAGATCACAGGTCTCTATGACCTATGGTTATCAGAATTTTAGAGAATGTGGAAAGGGGCAAACATAACACATTGCTTAAGGGAAAGCTGACCGAAACCTGGTATTCCAACAGGTAACAACCAACAAGGACCAACTCCCCAAGCCAGGAAAAGCCCGCAAAAATAAGATTAAAAAAAGAGTTCCAAATCCTATTTAGGGGCAGATGACCTCTCTTGCCCTGCCCACTACTTCTCTTAGCAATGTATTTCAATAAATCTTCTTTTCTATTCTCCACTCTGTCTCTGGTGAATTTTTACCTCAATGCCTCCAGCATTGATCTTCCCACAACAAAAAGACATATAAACTATTTCACAGTTCAAATGAAAAATAGGCATATTACCTGCATTTAAATTACTGACTGGTACTTGCAAAGTAGCTGCCACTTTATTTAAAATGTTCTGCATTTCTGGTCCAGTTTTAAAGGCGTCTACATGATAAAGAGCCGTAGCATTCTTTTCCACTTCAGTTAAGAATTTCTCACAATGATCAAAGAACCTCATTAGTTTATCATTAATTCTTGGAGGTCCACACTCCATATCTAAAAAGGGAGAAAAATTATACATATATATAAATTACTGACATAAATGGAAGCTCATATTATTGGAAATTTTCTTTTGATTGTGAAATAGAACAGCAAAAACATATTCATCTAAGTGTCTGCAATAAGAACAATGATCAAGACACACAGGGCAAAACTATTTCCCATTTGTAATGACTGTAATTTTTGTAATGATTGTAATTCATGACAGTACATGCTAAAAAAGACTAAAGAAACAAAATATCAAAAATGAAATAAAATGTGTTCTAGCAATACTGTACAATGAAATAAAAGTAAGGAAAATAATGTTTTCTTAAAGAAAATAAAAATGCATACAAAAGTCACAAAAATTGCAAAAATGTGTTATTTAAGTACTGTTTCTATCAGGCAGAGGAAGGACACCAGAGAAAGCGAACATTAACGTCTCTAATTATAAGGTGAGAGATAATTCCACAGATCAAATCTGTTTTTCCACTTTAAGCTGAAGTCTAGTAGAGCACTTTATTTTCTAAATTGACTTTCCCAACTGTTACTCTACTTTGGATAAAACTATTAACAAGAGCGCAAAACATATTCATGTCTTGGGTCTTCCGTAGTTCATCATCGTGCAGGTGCTTCTGATTTGGTTTATTTCCTAACTGAAGCTGCCAGACAACTTTCAATTCAGAACATAACAAGTTACATTTTTTTTCCCCCTCAATTTGGTAACAAATATGCACTGGAAAAGCATTCATCATCATACTTTTTAACTCTCAGGGAACGTTTAAGTCTTTCCAGAGTCATGCTCAAAACACACAGATTTCAATCATCAGCGCTCCAAAATTTACCATGAAAAAGAACACCAAGTATAATATTTCTGTATCTAAAATGAGAAAATCAAAAATAGTTATACTCTTTCACTTTGAAGGTCTGTGAGAAAATATATATGTATGTATGTGAGATCTCAAATAGTTCTACCCACTTTGCCAACTGAATTATAATTCTTAAGAAAACAAATAATCTTTGTCATTTTTCCCATGGCTTTACAATATAGTTTCCCAAGTGGATCTGAGTATTTCATCCTTGCTTTTACCTAACTGCTGCTCTTTAAACAAAGGCATTGCTTTATTTCTGTAAGAATACAAAATCCAATTCACTGACTCCCTCAAAAGGGGTATATACAACAAGCAAAACAACTGTCTACAGATAATAATGCAGTAGCTAGGCAGAAGGTTTAATCTCTAAGACTGAAAATGATGACAGCGGGCTTATCCTTGTATTGGCTTTGAACTTCAAGAGAAATGGCAATTCTCTCAACGCCCTCTACAAGTAAAAAATCATTCATCCCAGAGCATCAAGTAGCACCTTTTTAATACACATTATAGATATACTGTGCTATCTTAAAATGTTTTGCTTTAAATACTCAGGTAACAGATTTAGGGGGAATTTTCTCTACTGGTAGTGGAAAAGGTGTAGTTTTAATTAAAAAGCACAATTCAACAAGGAAGCAAACACAAGTCAGCTGAGTTACCCATCCACAGAGTGATACATAATTAATGGAAGAACCCCTTGGAAATGATCTAACTAATTTTGGAAAGGACAGCACTGAAAAAAAGACAAACCAGTTAATCTCTAATTTATTTTTCACTTGAGCTTTGAAGCTAAATGATGTCTCACCTCAACTCTAATCTTAAAACTGATGAAGAAAGTATGAACACTTGTTCATCTCTTTGACACAAAATATTGTGTTTATTCTAATTGAAATGGGCGGTGTAGCGTATGTTTAAGAAACCAAGCTCTAAATCAGATTTTCTGTCTAGCTGCATGAAATTTCAATTGCTATTTGTATGAAATTGGGCAAATAATAATGCTTCTCTGTCTTCATTTCCTCATTAGTTACACAAGGAAGAAATACTATCTATCCCAATGAGGAGTTGTACAGATTTAGTAAAATAAACCCAGGCATCCTGGGCAGGCACAAAGAGTCTGCTATTATTATTAGCTGTAGCTTTAAAAACATTTTCTAGGGGTAAAAAAGCACCAATTAGGGGGAAAAACAGAAGACCTGGATTCTGGGCCCAACTCTGATCCTCAAACTAATGAAAGACAATGAGCAAAGTGTATCCTTACGCTCAAATTCTTCACCTGTGAAATAAAAAGGACCCAACTAGAATCTCTCTCAAATTTTACATAATGGAATAAGCTATAAAGTACTGCATGAGACCACAGATCACAGTTACATCTGAAAATAACTCTAAACTCTACAAAGAAAAACTCAGAACAAGAAAGTAGCTTCCTAAAACAGGATGTAGCTCTAGAACTAACATCTGGAAAAAGCTGGCAAGTTAAAAAACAGAAACAGTTAAACAGTATCAGAAACAAAGTCTGAGAAAGAAAGTTCTAGACTGCATTTTAAAAGTGCGCCCAACTGCAGAACTAGCTTGCCAGGGAAGAAGGAAAGGGATGGAGAGTTGACGCTCAGAGGTGCCAGTTCAACTTGGCAACAGGAGATCAGAAACTGCCCTTGTCTTTCTCCTTTGTCACTGGATCCGCCACCGTCTACTACAGGATCCTGCACGTAGACGGTGCTAACTCCATACCTGGTCAATGAGTAACGAACTAAAGAATGAGAAGGCACCGGCAAGTCCTGAACACCCAAAGTCAGGGAGCCTGAGGGCAGAGGAAAGTGAGGCGAGGCGGGGTTCGGGAAAGCCTGGGATTTAGAGAATGACTTAGGGATGGGAGGGGAACCGAGGGACACTGGCCCTGAGGCCTGGGCTGTCACCTGCGACGTCTGGCGGCGGCAACCCAGGGTGGTAGTGCTGCCACAGCCCCTGAAGGAAGGCGGCGCCGCTGTCCACACAGCGATGCTTGGAGCTGGTGATGAGCTGCAGGCGGCCGTAGTTCTCGCGGCTGAAGAGAGCCGGGAAGAGGGAGGCCAGGCGAAGCGCCAGCTGTCTCATGTCCTGCCGTCCCTTCTCCACCAGCTGCCCGTCCATCCAGTCCGCGTACCACAGCGGCCAGTCGGCCAGCGCGGCGCCCAGGTTGCGGCCGTCTGTAGCACCAGGCCTGTTCTCCCCGGGCCTACGCGCCTGCAGCAGGTCGTGCAGCTGGCGCAGCTTGCGGATCTGTTTGGCCGTGGGGTAGCGGGTTCCGTGGCGGATGAGGGCGACCAGTTGCACGGGGGTGCAGGTGTCCTCCAGCAGCTCCGGATCCCGTCGCGGCGTCTCGGGGTCCGGCAGCAGCCCGGGGTTGGCATCCTCGTAGCGAGTCTTGGTGCCGAAGTAGGAGCTGAGCGCCGAGACCACGGAACCCTCCCGCTCCAGGAGGGAGCAGCCCGAGAGTGACGAGAGCAGCGCCACAGCCAGGGCCGCGGCGGGTACTACGGAGACGCCGACGAGGCGACTGGGGCCGCCGACTAGGCAACTGAGGCCGCGGAGCATGGTGTGGAGCGGCCCGCGGAGGGCGACGTAGCCACTGGGATCTCCAACTTCCGGCCCCGGGGGAAAAGGGGCGGGCCTGGAGGGCGCTTCCGGCCTGTTCCCCCGCCATTGGCCGTGCGTAGCCGGCGCGCCTCCTGCGAGGAAGCTCCGGAAGAGGGCGCGTTCTGCAGGTGCTGGCGGCAAGTTTTGAGGAGATCTGTGACTCTCGGGTGGAGCTGGCAGGAAGCTCGCGGTAGCGGGCGTCGATTCGCCGTCAGCGTGGGCGAGTTTCCTCGTTCGCAGGCGCCTGGGGCACTGACTCAACGACTCCCCCGCTTTTAAAATATTCTGGGGAGTGAGTAAGCCCAGACAAACCCCTGGCCTCCAAGGCTGCGAGAACAGGGCGCCTTTTAACAGCTGACTCTTGTATCGCCGTCTCTCCACCCTACTATGTCTTCCCAGTTATCTCTGAACTCTCAGTATCAAATATACCTGACGTGGATTAAAATGCAGGTCCGCTGGGCCGTGCGCAATTTTATACCCCAGAACTCCAAGGTTTTTTGCCCATTCGAATTTGAAAATAAGTGGTATACAACAGAGAAGAACCTGGAAAAAACGACAATAACAAAAAACCACTACGTTTCCTCACTTCCAACCCCCCAAAAAAGGTTCTTGAGCCTTAGGTTATCTTGACCTGGACTAGCGTAGCTGCATCAGCAAGAGTGCACCCCAGAATTACTGTGCTTGAAACCTAAGACTTAAAGGATAGAGACACCACCCCGACTAATTTGGAGGCACTGAGTCATGGCCCAACAGATTTACGCCATTATTAAGTATGAACTAATCTGCTGTATGAAGCAAACAACGCTGATGTATTTACCACCTTCGAAGTTCAAACTCTCCTCCTGTGTAATTACGTGCTCAAGTTAGCAGGTAGGTGTTTTGGTAGGTTATTGCTCAAGAATCTTTCCCTGACTCCCCACCCCCAAAGTCAAATTGAACTATACTTTTCTTAGGCCTTTGGGAAAAGTTAAGTATTTAAAACGTCACATTGCCATCCAAGTTCAAGAAAGTTTGGACCATGTTTGTAAGTGTAGCTTTTTCTTCAGAGACACTATTGCCCTTGGAACCTCATCTCCATCTTTATTCCTTTTCTCTTTGTTGAGATCTCTCTCTGTTCCGGAGAAGTGTACCTCTAAGTGTTAATGAAGAAAATGGTGCAAAACCAAGAATAGATACCGTTTTGAATGCTGCAGAATTTAAGACTTTCTGTGACAGGAAACCAATTTAGGGTGATTAATGTTCTTTTTTGTTTCTTTTGATAGGCCATTTTGTGGAATCTCAATAGCTGAATATTCATGGCGATATTTTCAAAGAACTTTGTTCAAATTAATATTTAGTGAACACCCATCCTTTATGGACTTTCTAATCCTTACATTTTATACGCTAAGTTCTTTTAGCACGCATTCGTGCTAAGTGCATCTCTCTACATTTTGCTTTATGTATGTGTCTAACAATAACACCTCTTAAACCCAATCTTTTGCGTTCTCGGGAGCTACCAAGTCTTTCCAAAGGGCGTCCTTTTTCCTAATGAAGCAATCTTTACAGACCCTGTCTAGCTATAAAACCTACAGGACAGATTTTTATATGCTAAATTTGCCTTTTGCTTGATTGTATTTTCCTTCTAATAACTCATCTGTTAATTTTATGTTGTCATATACTTTTGTAAACCAACTCCAATCATTTTGATGTCCAACTAAGATGACAATTGATGAAATTAAAAAATACCTTCATGATTTGGTCTAGGAAAAAGCTAGAAATAGTATACAGAGTCTAGACTCTGTATATACTCTGTCTTGGATCCAGACTCGAACCTCAGTCACTTACTAGCTAAAGTCACTTACTGGCTAAGTGACCTTGGAAAGTTACCCAAGTTCTCTGAGCCTTAGTTTCTGCATCTGAAAGTAACGAATATTGGGAACTACATTGTAGGATTGTTGTGAAGATCAGAGTTCATATTGTTAAAGTCCCTCTAATAGGCTATTAGGAGTGGCATTCTTAACATGTTCAATATAATTATGCCTGTGCTAAGATAATTAGATCTCCAGTAACTATACTTATATATAAACATACTTCCACTGAACATTAAAGTGAATGAATTCCATAGGCAAGGCGGGTGTCAAGAATCATTTCATAATGATAAAATTTCTAATAATAAAAACCCACTTATCGCACTTAAACTGGGTTTCTCATTCTTATAACAGTGAGACCTTTGAAAAATTTTAAGAAGGTAACAGGTCCTGGTCATCTTTTCATGCCAGGCCATGTTTTAAGTCTCTGGACAGTCTGTAAATTGCCCTTTGAGGTAGGCGCCTACCTTTCCAATCAGGCAGTCACAGCAGTTTGCATATTGTTTTCAGTGTAGCAATAAAAAGGTTGTACTCTGGGCCTCCCTGGTGACGCAGCGGTTGAGCGCTGCGCTGTGGCGCTGTCAGCTGCAGGGATGCGAGTTCGACGCCCGGCTGGGGAGAATCCCACATGGTGCAGCAGACCTCTCCTGCCTCGCCCGCTGCTCCCCTCAGCAGTGTATTTCTCATCTGCCTGTTCTGCTCCCCGCTCTGTCTTTGGTGGACCCTCTCGCTGCCCCATACCTCTAGTCTGTACCCCAGCTTGTATGTATCAATAAATAAATCTTTAAAAAAAAAAAAAGGTTGTACTCTGTTCTGCACTATACAAATTTGTCTTAAGGACAATTTTTTCCTAATCAATTTACTACATTTGAGAATAGAGCAGATTATTTTTGCCAGATTATTCATAGGAATTCTGAAATAATCATTTCTTGCTTAAGATTGCATGATGTCAAGTATAGTTTTAAAGTTACAGCCTTCTGTACTTTTTAAAAGGTTTTTAAAGAAAATGGCTTCTGATGGAGGAACAATAAGGAAAAGGCTAAATTTGATAGGGAGAAAGGTAGGCTTTCTACATAAGCATAGAAAACATTAAGAATATGACTTTTAAAGAGAGACTTTCAATGCCAGTTTTCAAATTTTAGCTTCATCATTCTACTATCTATCAGCTCTCGAGCAGGTTAAACTTTTTTTTCTTAGTTTGTTTTCTTCTGTAAAGTGGGATAATACCTGTTACGAAATTATTGAGAGGATTAAATGAGAGTTTTTACATAAAGACTTTTAATAGTCCCTGGTACCAAGTAAATAGCAGTTACTTTTATAAGGCAGAATTAAAATGTTTCTTATTATTTCTTCTCTTTTATTCAAGTAAACTGACAAATGGTTAGTTTTTCATAGATATCCATTATCTCATGACTGCATTAAGTAACTAACCTTGTGACTTGTGTCAAGAAAGTTTTAACTCTACTATCTTACTGCCCTGCTGTTTGATCTTTCCTTTGCTGGTTACTGATTTTAAAAAAATATTTTCATTGTCATTGTCACATTAGAATAAGTATAAAGAAGAGGGGGTCTATTTTTATGGAGCAGGCTGGAGCAGGCTTCAACAGCAGTTCCTCTAACCTTTTTTTGAATGTAGATACTGCATAGATCAAGATCTCTATTGGTTACAAAATACCTTTGCTTAGGGCCTCCCTGGTGGCAGCAGGAATTGCTATCAAGCTATCACCAGCCCCTGCAGCAGGAGTTCCATCCCCTGCCAGGGAGTAACACACATGGCTCAGCAGACCTCTCCTGCCTTGCCTGCTGTCCCCCTCAGCAGTGTATTTCAGTAGATCTGCCTATTTTGCTCCCCACGCTGTGTCTGGTGAATTCTCTCACCCCCTGCACTTCTGGCCTACACCCCAGTTCTTGTATGCATAAATAAATAAAAATAATTCTTAGAAAAAAACTTTTGCTTAAAAGGACCCATACCATTACTAATCACTAACACTACATTGTTCCAGGCATATCAAAGCTAAGTTGAATTGTTGAAAGATGTGTTTCAATTGGTAAGTAGAACTTCACTGAACCACACACAGCAGTGGAAATCACTTGATGTTTTTACATTCTCTAATGTACCCTGATAAGGTAGTTATTTTGCAGTGACTAACCTCTCTTCTGGTATCCTGACACATCCTAGGATGTTGATGTTGGGGATTTATGGTAAATTTAAATTATCAATATTGTTTCTATGCCTTGCTACTCCTATTTAGGGAATTATAATGGAAATAAGGGAAACTTTTAGTCATATCATATATTCCTGCGCAGACAAGCACTGTTGCTTAAAAATATAGTTTTTTCCAGAAGTGCCCTCTTTCAAAATACATTGTTATCCCAACACAAAGACAAATAATAGGTTACAAAATCAGTTAAAAATATCTCTTTGTCCTGTATTTTTAAAAAACATAAACATGGTGGTTGTGTTTTAACATACTTTCTTTTTTGAAATGTTTGTTTTCCAAAATCTATTTTAGCTACTGGATCTTTAAGACAATTGATTAGGGCCTCCCTGGTGGTGCAGCGGTTGAGCGCTGCGCTGTGGAGCTGTCGGCAGCGCCGGTTCGACGCCCAGCCCTGGAGAATCCCACATGGTGCGGCAGACCTCTCCTGCCTCGCCCGATCCTCCCCTCAGCAGTGTATTTCTGATCTGCCTGTTCTGCTCCCCACTCAATCTCTGGTGAACCCTCTCGCCGCCCCATGCCTCTGTCCTGTACCCCAGCTTGTATAAATAAATCTTAAAAAAAAAAAAGACAATTGGTTAGCTGACATTGAAGTCATCAGTATTCCTTACCATTTTCCTTACCATTTTAGAAAATGGAGAATTTTCAGAACAAAAATTCTCTATTAGCTCTTCATCAGGAAGGTAGTTTTTTACTTAGTCCATTAATGTCAATTTCATGTTGTTTCATGAGCCTGTGTGTGAACTAATCTTCCAGGATTTTTTTACTGTTTTGTTGTACCATAAGCCCGTCTTTTGGGGGTTGGGTTGCTTTGCCTATATTATATATCAGTAAATATTAAAACTCAAGAATGCGTAAGGTAGAAAAGCAATAGTAGCACCTGTGGACTCACATACTTGCTTGCAACCACTTAGTAAATAGAACAGTTCATGTTCCAGTTGAAGCAACCATTATGTTGCACAGACAACATCCCTAATTTCCCCACCATATCTTTCTTATGTCCTCTACTACCTTTTCTGATTCTGTAGCCCAAGAGATAAAGTAGTTCCTACTAAATCATCCATTGGTTAATACCTTAGCTAAAGGGGCTATGGTGAAAACGTTTTTGATTCCCAACTACTCATATCTTACATTAAATACTCTCAGCAACTATTTGTGGGAAGGATATGTGAATGAATAAGTAAGTGAAATAGAATAAACAGGCATTGTGAATAGCAAAAATATGAAAATGATATTGCCTTGTATTTATGCATAGTAATTATTTTATCTTCCCAGCTACCCCATGATATATAACGAACACTGTATCATGCCGTGGATGTGGACATCAAGACAAAGAGAGGCTAAATACCTTATCTAAAGTCATCCAACAAATATGCAGCAGAACCAGTTCTAGAATGCAATAAAGGAAACAGAACTACCTTTGTGTTTCTTTTGCTGATACCTACCTATTTCTGATGAAAGGTAACTTCAAAAAGTGTCATTTGTATCTGGGGCTAAAAGAATAAACTTTATACATAATTCTATAGCAATCCTATTGGTTATCCACCCAACATTTATTCCCTCTTTTCCCTTCAAATCAGTGTGTATGGATTGTCACCTTTCAGGAAGGTCACTCTAACTGAAATTTAGGAAAAAAAAATTTTTGATTGGCTTAAACCAATCCCGGTACCTTTTTTTTTTTTTTTTTTTTTTTTGCCAAATTTGGCTTAGGAAACAGCATGGTGACTCAATTTCAGTCTCAGATTCTAGAAGGAGTCTATCAAGCAGTTTCTGGGCAGGTTTTTGTGGTTCAAAGGAAAGTGACAAATGATGGAGTGATGAACAGCCAAATCTTTATATGATCAATCAGTTGGCGATCCTGTTGAATCAAAGGAATATTTCAGTTGGCACAGTAAAATATTCTGGAAGAAAGGCAGATGATAGTCAGTGAATGAAATGCTTAAAATAGATATTTTGAAGGTGGAGCAATAGTTGCTATTGATTTAAAGAGACAACTTAGAATATGAGATTTTAAAAATTTAGCCAAGGCAAGTTATAGAAGGTAAAAAAAAAAAAAAAAAAAAAACAAAACCCAGCAGATCGCTCAGGAAATTCTAGCTCAGAACTTTGCTCCTCACTCCAAACTCCTGATTCTACCAAATGTAAGCCCAACTAACTTTTCACCTACCACTAGTCTACTAACTTCCCCCAACCCTACCTCTAGATATCCCCAGCTCATGTAGCAACTATTCCATGAATTTTATTAAAGTAAATTATTTTGCATAGATATCTTTTTAGTAGATGATATTGAAAGTCTGGAAATATAATCTTGACAGTAGAGAGATGCCAATAATTTTAAATATATTTTTTAAATTTCTTAAAATGAGAACGAGATACACGCAAGGTATCGGCATCTACCCTGAACCTCAGCACATCCAAATGGTGGTGAATAGACTGCTGCAGTCATCTTGTAACCAGAGAGGAGCCAATTTGAAAGTAAAGTCAACACATTGAGATGGCACAATAGATTGTGGAAAGAACCAGAGTCCTTGATGATGCTATTGAGCTGACAACCCTGGAGTATACCTATTATGGACTTCCTGCCGTCAAAGGTAATGCATATCTTTACTATTTTCCCAATGGTTCACTGCTTTCCACAGAAATCCTCTTAATTGATCCAAGTACCTTTCAATCCCACTTAAACCCTTAGGATGTCCTTTTGTGCTTTTCTTGTTGATTTTGTTGAAGTCACCTATTGAGAATAATAGAAAATCACTGATGGTGATCTTCTAGTCTTAGTCCCTTAGATATGAACTTGGATCTTTCACTCAGAATGATCATAATTTATAAAACAAGTACCCCTGGAAGAGTAACAGGTAGGTGGCTAGGATGAAATATCTGGTAGTAGACATAATCTAGGTCAGGCAAGGTAAAGTGAGAAAGCTAAGCAAGAGATGCAAATGAAAACTGGAAGGCAACTCTCTCAAGCAGACCGTTAGAAAGCCAGTCTTAGGAACATATGAGTTACATCTTTGCGGAGAGTTGTGGAATCCACATTATAGGCATGGTGTGACTTAGAGCCACACTTAGCTCTCAAGGAGAGGAATCAGTGTTCACGGGATATCAGAGGATGCTTGTCATGCTTGTTTTCTTCAGAAACAGGTCAAGTTCTGACATGTCTCATTATGACACAGTATTCTGAAAGGAGAGACTTAATTTCAGTTTTTCCTGTAAACACCTAAGATGTCCATGATATTGCTGTCTTTTAGTCTGTCCCAAGACTCACAAACAAAAAGATGTCTTTAACATTTCTATCTAGGATAGCTCTCACCATGATCTTTTGCCTTTTCCAAACATCTTCATAAAGACATAGTAACATTCTTCTGTGAATTATATGAAAGTTGTTTAATTGGTTTTAAATTGTAAATCTAACAAGTAAATTGCTTTATTTGTCCTTATATTTGAGGCTTTTGAGAAAAAAATAATTCACAGATGCATTATATTCATTGAGCTTGAAGCTGTAAAGAGGAAGGCATTAATTATTAGAACAGAAGTAAATGGAAAATAGAAAAACAATACAATGAATGAATGAAACCAAAAATCTGTTCTTTGTAAAGATCAACAAATTTACAAATTTTTAGCTAGAGTAAATAAAAAATTACTCAAATTACTAAAATCAGAAATTAAAGAGGGAATGTTACTACTGGCTTTGTAGGGGAAAAAAAGCACTGTAAGATAATTCTGTGAATAGCTATGTGTCAATGAATTGGATAATTTAAATGAAATCAACAAAGTCCTTAAAACACACAAAATACAAATACTGACTAAAAAACATAGAAAATCTGTATAGATTTATAAAAGTAAGGTGTTTGGATAAGCAATCAAAAACCACCCAACAAAGAAAAACACCCCGAATTCACCAGTGAATTCTACAAACATTTAAAGGAAAATCAATATAAATGCTTCTCAAACTCTTCCAATAAATAGTAGAGAGTATTTCTTAACTCATTCTATAATGCCAACATTGCCCTGATACCAAAGCCAGTCAAAAACTAAGAAAACTCCAGACTGATATCCATTACAAATGTAGATACTAGGGATTAAGGAAAGAGGGAATGAGGTTTATTGTTTAGTGAGCAGATATTCTATTTGAGGTGATAAAAGGTTTTGTCAATACTGGTGATGGTTGCAGAACATTGTGGATTGACTAAAGTCACTAAATTGTACCGTGAACATGGTAAAATTTATATTTATTGTATTGCAGTTTAACAAAATTAAAAGCTAGTGTTGGATGTTGGTGAGTTCATTATTTGGCACCATGAGATAATTCATACAAAGGATCAATTAAGTAAATAGCTATTTACTTTTCAATTTGGACTGTTTAATGCAGAATATACATTTGTCAGTAAACAGTTCTTTCAAAACCTTGATAACTTACTAAAACAGAAAAGCAATATATTTAATCAGAAATAGCATTATTTTTATTAACTAGCAATACCTGAAGAAAAGCAGTGGAAAATGAGAAAACAAAGTTTTCTATAGGTTTTGGGGAAATTTCAGGCCAGTTTTTGGAAGATGAATGGCCTGATTATTTTTAATGACTATGGTAGGCTAAAAATGACCCCAGTTATGTCCATGTCAATCTCTAGAACCTGTCAGTGTATTACCTTCTGTGGCAAAAAGAACTTTGCAAATGTGATTAAGAGTCTTGAGATGGGAAGATTATCCTGCATTGCCTGGTAGACCTAATATAACCACAAGGGTACTTATCAGGGGAGGCAGGATGGTCATAGAGGAAAAAACAGAGACTAAAGCAGAGAAAGAAAAGGTGATATGTTGAAAGAGCATAAGTCAGAATGATTCATGGGGCCATAGGCCAAGAAATGTGGGCAGCCTCTAGAAGCTGGAACAGGTGAGGAAATGGCCTCTCCCTCAAGAGCTTCCAGAAGGAAAGCAGCCTTGATGAACCACGTTATACTTCTGTACTCTAGACCTGAAAGATAAAAAATGTGTGTCCTATTAATCCAATAAGTTTGTTGTAATTTGTCATAGCGCCAACACAGAACTAATATGACTAATTTTTACATCCAAATTCACTGTTTCTTTTCCTTAAAACAGTTTTATCATAAGGACATTTTAATATTACTCAATTAATGTTGTGGATTTGAGAATGGTTGTTAACTTTGATAAAGACAATGATGTAAGTAATACTTCCCATTTGCAATGTATGTGCCAATACAAAGCATTGTGTTAAAAGCTTTACAAAGGGATTTTATTTAAAAAATTCTTAGAACCTCTTCAGGTAAGTACCACTATCACCTTTTACTGATGTGTGAACAGGGTCTATGAGCTTCAATGATTTATTTAAAGACTTACAATGGTGATGAAACTATGCATGTTCTGAAAGAGTGTGGACAAGACAGGGGTTATTTTTATGTTTTCTATTATAGATTAAGGATACTTGTCTTCAGTAAGAGAATGACAAACCTGAGAGAAATGAAAAAAGAAATGTTGAGTTGGGCAGTTCCCCATATTCATATAATACCTCAGTTCAGTATCCTGAACTGAGTTTAGATAGGCACATTAGGAAACAGCAACCAGTCATTTCTCTTTTGGGTTTTTGAAAGCAAATGTTCATATACCTTAGATTTTCTTAAAAGAAGAGTCAATTTTCCTAAAATTTCTGGGAAAAAAAAAAAGAATGTCCTCTCTATTAAAACTTCATAATGTCTCTCTCCCACCTGGCCTCCCTATAGTCCTGTTATAAGTGAAACCATTCGATATTTTTCTCTTTCTTTCTGGCGTATTTCACTGAGTATGATCCCCTCTAATTCCATCCATATCGGTGCAAATTGCATGTGTTTATCTTCTTTCCATGCTGAATAGGGAGAGAGACAATCAGTGGGGGGGGGGGGGGGAGGCGGAGGGAGGGAAGGAAAAGGGCACAAAATGGAATAGAAAAGAACACAAGGGACCATGGAGATGGATCACGGGTGAATTGGTGGTGGGCTATCCAAGGGGAATACAAAATGTAAAAGACATAAATAACAATAAAAATATATATTAAAAATAAATAAATAAAACTTCATAATGAACATTGCTATATTATTCATTAGGCACAAGTATTTGTTGAAGTATTTTGTAATAGTTATTGTTTATGTTGCTAGTATATTTAATGTGTATTTTATATATAGGTTTTGCAAACAGTAGCAAATCTAGAGGACATTTTTTGAGGGAATAGCAGTGATGATGAATACTGTGCTAATTTTATTTATCCTCTCTGTTTTACATTGAATATAATACAATATTTTTAAAGAAAGAGAGTGCATAAAATATGTTTGATGATTTGGAATATAGATGAAAGATGACTAGTATTCTTTTAAAAAGGCTTTTCTTGACTATTAATATTTGGACAAATTACTTCAGTGGAATTACTACTCTTAGATCAAGTCCCAGTGATAAGGTGGGCATAAGCATAAGCTTCTTGGCATAAGCAATAACTGGAGTATTTAGGATTAAACAAAATATTAAATTTCACAGGACAGGCAGCAAGGAAAGTGTGAAGTGATAAGGTGCTAGTCAACTCAGAGTGGTTGTTTCAGATACTGCGATAATCCAAAGTAGAAACTTGTCAGAAAGAGAAGGTGTCAGGCAAGAGATAAATATGTGCCAGCCATGTCAAGAACAAAAAACCACAATTTTGAGTTGCTATCCTAAAGATGAAAATAACATCCTTAGGAGAAATTGAACATTTAATAAACATGTATTAAACCAGTTTTGCCTGTTGACACATCTCTTTATTTTATAGTCATCTGCTGAGTCATGACTTGGTAGCCCTATAGGCTCAGAGTTAAGGCTGGGCAAAATTGAGAAATAGGCAAAACCGTGGGATTTCATTTCAGTTATCTCATCTCTTTGTGCTATGATCTTTGTTGAGTTTTCAGTCTTCCCTCCTTCAGGCTTTTGAGCTTAAACACTTATAACAAACAGTAAGGCTTGAGTGACAGGAGTAACAGGGCTGTTTAGGATAAAAGGTGGTTGTGTTCATGAGAGAGGGAATGTTTTTGTGAAAAAATCTGCATCAATATTAAAATTTTTACAAACTTTCGGATAAGGGTGGAGTTTGGGTGAAATTTAAATGAAGCAGTGTTCAGACAGACACAAAGCAAATCAGAAGTCAACATCAGGTCTGGGGAGGATCCAGAGTTCTATTTCCCTAGAAGCTACAAAATTAAGATTGATAGAGTGTTGTGTCCTGAAGTCCCTTTTTAGTAGACTCTGTCGTGGTTGGAAATTGAGGCTGATTTTTCATGTCAAAGTGCTTTTTAGAGTCTCCAGACGAGAGTCAGATGTTTTGTTTTTAATGTTATAATTTCAAGCAACAAAGTTTCCGATACTCTATGATTTTAGAGAACAAAGTTTCTCAGCAAATAAGAAAACAATAATTACTCAAAGAAGGGGATTGTTAAAATGTTTTATAGCATATATTTTTATTTTCTTGCTTATGTATTTATTTTACTGTAAACCAAGAATATTTATTGAAGAAATGCAAATACACATCAATGAAAGGAAATTTATTAGCATAAACATCACATCAAAATGCTAATGTAAGAAAAGAATATGATCAGTACCAGAAATGTTTTTACAAAATCTGCTAACATTCAGCATCCTTTATTGACTTTCAAGTCTTGTCAAAACTAAAAGCTTTTAGGAAGCCATATACAGAAGAATTCTTCTTTCAAAAGAGGAAGAATAGCTATTAACAGCCAACAAACAGTACGATGTTTAAGGAAAGTCTGGCTATAGTCACCATCATTGCCTTAATTATTGTTCTAATCTTTATTATTTCTCGCCTCCTACTGATTTTTGGTGCTTTTGTTGTTCTTTTTCTAGTTTCTTCAACTGCAGGGTTAAATTGTTGAGATTTCTTGTGTTTTTAAGTGGGCCTGTGTTGTTATGAACTTCCTGCATAGCACTGTTTTTAAAGTGCCTCATGGAGTCTGGTAGCTTGTCTCTCTATCTTCATTAGTCTCTGGATTTTTGTTTTTTTTATTTCTTCCTTGATAACTTCATTGACCCAAAAGTTTGACCCAGAAGAGTAAGCATTTCACTTAGTCTTCACATATTTTGGTTTCTTCCAGGATTCCTTTTATGGCTAATTTCTAGCTTTAGAGCATTGTGATCTGTGATGAAGCTTGATATAATTCCTTTTTTGTATATTTTCTCAGACTTGTCTTATGTCCTAACATATGATCTGTTCTTTAAAATGCTCAGTGTGTACTGTGTGCTCTGTGCTTTTAGGGTAGAAAACTCTGTAAATGCCCAGTAAGTCCATCTGATCTAACACGACATTTAATAATCTTTATTTCTTTGTTAATTTTCTGTCTGGATGATCTGTCCCTTTGTGTCAGTGCTGTGTTGAAGTCTCCAGAAACAATTGTATTTTTATTACTGTATTGTTTTAGTTCTGTTAGTTGCTTTATGTGACTAGGTGCTCCACTACTTGGAGCATAAATATTAGTTATATCTTCTTGGTGAGTTTTTCCCTTGATCATTGTATAATGTCCACTTTTATCACTGAATACTGTTTTTAGTTGAAAGTTTAGCTTATTATATATGAGGATAGCATTCCTAATTTACTCTCTGAGTTATGAATTAGTGTGTATGACCTTATTCCAGCCTGTTATCTTTAGTTAGTTTTTATCTTTGTTTTAAATGGGTCTCTTATAAACAAGGTATTGATGAAGAATTTTTTCACCCACATTATTAGCCTGTCTTTCTATTGGTGAATTGACTCCGTTCACATTTAGGGTGATTATTGATTTGAGCTATTTATTTTCAGTCATTTTGTTTTTGATTTTTGATTATTTTATTTTTCTTCCCCCCCCCCTTTTTTTTTCTACTTTTCTGAATCACTTTCCTTAGTATTTCTTTTGATTTCTTTGCTTTTTTGTCTGTGTCTATTTTGGACTTTTGGTCAGTAGTTACCATGGGGATTTTACTTGAATTCCTATGTTTTAGGTAATTTTATGGGCTGGTGTCTGCTCTCCAATGTTTAATTATATTGGTTTTACCCATTTCTCCACCCTCTCCCCTTTTTATTTGGTGGTATTAACTCATAGTATTCTTGCTCTTGGTATTGGTTTTATATTGCTGTTGTCATTTTGGTAAGGAGTTTGTTCAGTTTTTCTTTTCTTGTAGAACTTTTAGTATTACCTGAAAAGCAGGTTCTGGTGGTAGCAAACTCCATTAGCTTCTGTTTTTCTGAGAAAACCTTTACTAACCCTTCATACTTGATAATTTTGCAAGATTGAGAATTCTTGGCTGACAATTCTTGTCTTTTAGAATTGTGAATATTTCCTTCCAGTCTCTTCTTGCCTGGGGAGTGTGTGGACTGAAATCTGGGGAAATCCTAATTTGGGAACCCTTAAAAGTTTTATTTTTTTCCCTTGCTTCCTGTAAAATTTTTTCTTTGTCTTTGATTTTTAATAGTTTGACAATGATGTGTCTGGTTATAGATCTTTCTACATTTGAAAATTCAGGTGTTCTGGGCCTCCTTGTTGGCGCAGAGGTTAAGTCTCAGCACTATCAAACTATCACCAGCCACTGCAGGGTGAGTTCAATCCCCCCAGGGAGCTAACCCACTTGGCGCAGCAGACCTCTCCTGTCTCACCTGCTGCTCCCCTCAGCAGTGTATTTCAGTAGCTCTGCCTGTTCTGCTCCCTGCTCTGTCTCTGGTGACTCTTCTTACCCCCCCCACCCCCCACACCTCTGGCCTATACCCCAGTTCTTGTATACATAAATAAATAAAAATAAATCTTTAAAAAAAATTAGGTGGCTGCTGGACTTTCATATTTAATTCACTCTGGAGGTTTGGTAAATTCTCATTTATTATTCCTTTAAATAGGTTTTTAAGAGTCCTATTTCTTTTTTTTCCCCTTCTGGGAGCCTGATCATTCTTAGGTTTCCTCTTCTAATTGAATCTGGCATTTCTTATAGTTTCCTCATTTTTCCTTTGTCTTGATGCACTCTTCTTCTAAATGTGTCATTTCTTTATTTGAGTCCTCTGCCACTGAAATTCTTTCTTTTGCCTTTTTTATTCTATTTAAAGCACTGATTGTCTGCATTTCATTCAGAACCTTTTGTTGGGATCTTTTTATATATCCCTTTGAAAAAGAGTTCTTTTTGGTGAAGAACTCTTTGTTCCTGGATCTCCTTTCTGGGATCCTGTGTCTGCCTATCTGCCTTTGACTGACGTTCTAGTGTCTCATTTGACATTTTTAAGATTTATTTTTAAGTCATTGTCAGATGGTTTCTCTCTCCTTTATATTTGCCCCAGGACTTCTGTCCTTTTCATTTTGCTTTTCCATCTTGGGCTGAGATGTTCCTTGCTTCCTAGGCATGTATATTGCCTTATTTATACTTATTTATGTGTCTATTAATATATATGGTTGGGGTGCTAGGGATTTATCTTTGTCCTCTTCTTAATCTACCTTGGCATGTGGTGGAGGTAGGAGTGGTGTC
This sequence comes from Scalopus aquaticus, assembly GCA_004024925.1. Classification (NCBI taxonomy): domain Eukaryota; kingdom Metazoa; phylum Chordata; class Mammalia; order Eulipotyphla; family Talpidae; genus Scalopus; species Scalopus aquaticus. Next base: position 26,361 of record PVIJ01012811.1, read on the forward strand.
TGGGACTTTAACATTCCATCTTGATTTGAAGAGTAACATTAGTCACCCCTACCTCTTGTTTTGTTTCACAGTAAGCTATATTCTGTGTTTAGGTTGTTTTCACATCTTTCTCTACCTTCCAGTTGTTGCTTCCTTTTGAGGGTCTTGGCCTGTGAAGTTGGGCCTCCTAACGGGGAGGGGAATATTAGGACCACTGGACTCATATTCCACGAATAGTTTACACTTGGCTGAGATGTGACAATATGTGTGTATGAGTGGAGGGAGCTTTCAGTGCCCATGCTGCCACAGTTTCAGGATTCCCAATTTCCCTGGTCAGAGTCTACAGAGCTCCCACTGTCCCAGGTTGGGTCTGTCCCCACTCTGGCATCAGGGAAATTCCTCCATGGAATTTGGCAGTTCAACTCCCATCCCTGACAGGCTCCCCCTTGGTTCCTCCTATTCTTTCTCCATAGTGGGCAACAAAGTTAGTTCTGAAGTCCTAGGGCTATATGGCTGGTTTGAAGTGTCTGGATTAATGCTAAGAGCGAGCTCATGTCAGTCTTTTTTTTTTTTTTTTTTAATAGTTGTTTCTGGGGAGAAGGTAACTCCAACCTCTCTATACACCATGCTGTGGGGGAAGTCTGCCTTAAAGTGGAATCAATATGTTGGATATTGATTGTAAACATTTTAAAGTGTCAAATTTACAGTGCAGAAAATGTATTTCTTAAATCCTTAGGTCTTGATTTATTACTTGTGTAAGTAGTTTGGAGATGTTTAAAGGAATATTGAATATTTTATAGCTTAATAAATGCTAACTTTTCATAGATATGTGTGTTAGTTTTCTTTAGTTGTTATAACCAAGGACCACAGGCTGTATAACTTAAACAACAGATACTTATTTACTCTCATCCTTTTTAGGGCAGGTACCATGACCCCCCCCACTTCTGTGCAGCCATCTTGGACTATTGGGAATAAGGGGCAGACCTAAGCAGCCAGGTGGGCTGAAAAGGTCTTTTGGCTCTCCAGCTTGGACTTGTGTTCAGGGATTTGGGGAGACTTGGAAGGAGACACATGGGGTACAGATATATGGGGAGGCTAACAATAGCAGCCTTTGTTTTGATTTGTATTGTGATTTTGCTCCTTTTGTCCCAGACTTGCATGGCCCCTTTCACCCCTTTCTCTTGTGTCTTTGCCAAAAGATGCTTTAGGCAAGCTTTTTGGCCTCAGAGGCCCCACCTCAGGCTGAACCTATTTGCAGAGAATTTGTCCACAAGGGGATGGGTAATTGTGGGTGTTCTGTTGAGAAAAATAGCCCCTCTTATTTTTGCTCTCTGTGTACACTAATTCTATTAAACATCTATCACACTAGTAACATGCTTCCTGTGTCTTTATGTGGCAGATGGCAGGACCCCATTTTAGATTGTACTCCTCTTTGCTGTAGGATCCCTGGGTACCCCTTGATCATGCACTAACAGTTCTGAAGGCTGGAGTCCAAGACCAAGGTGTTGCAGTGTTGGTTTCTTCTGAGGACTCTCTCTGTGGCTTGTGAATGGCAGTCTTCTCACTTTACCTTCACATAGCCTTCTCTCTAAACCTGCCTGTATTTAAATTTCCTTTCTTATAAGGACACCAGTCATATCTTGGATTATAGGTTACTCTAATTATCTCATTTTAAGTTAATCACCTCTTAAAATAACCTGTCTCCAAACAGTCACATTCTGAGGTACTGGGGATTAAGACTTCAACATATGAATTTGACGGGAACACAATTGCCTCTTCAGAGAATATATACTTGCAGATAACAATGCTATTTAAATTTAGATGATCTGAGAGAAGTCACTCCAAGTCTAGTCATTCCTATGCACATACATGAATATACACACATATACACATACATATGCACATAACGTAAATACACACATATACATGTACATACATACACATCTGCACACATACGTATGTACTTACAAATGTACACTGATCGTATAGTCCCATGCATAGTCCAGTCTAGGTATTTATAAGAAACTTCCTCAACTGACCAGATGCACCTCATCAATATGGTGGATACATGTTGCAAAAAATATAATTGTGCATGTACAAGATCTTCAGGTACAAATAAAAGCCCTCTTCTGTCACTCTTAGCAGCTCCAGTCTAGGACATCTGAACTTATCCCTCAGAAAACAGAGCATGAATCAATTTCCCAGCCCTTTCCAGGAGATATTTGAGCAAGTGTTAGGCCAACTATAAGGCCTATGTTGAATGGGTTCCCATATCAACTTGAATTTACCTCAGTAAATCCACTTCCTCTGTACTTAACCACAAGCGGAAGTTCAATTTCATGAGAGTAGGGATTTTTATCAGTTGTGTGTATTGATATATTGCCAGTGCCTAGACCAATGCCTAAAACATGATAGAACTGTCAATAGGCGAATGCATGGAGTGTGTTTGTGTGTGTGTGTGTGTGTGTGTAAAATGTTTCTTTTTTGAATCATGCACTTCACAGGAGAGACCTTCTGCCTTATCACTTCTGTATCTTCCATCCCTAACACAGTACCTGCCTCATAAAAGATCTTGCATAATTTTTTAAGGTAATGAATATTGCATGAATGAAACTTGATTAAACCCATCTAGCTGGGATTGAAGTAAAAAATAAATAACATATTCTCATTTCAAAATCTTCTTGAATATAAACTGTGATAAAAAAAGCAGTCACCACTATGTCCACTCCACTTGTAGAACCAATATATATCCACAATATAGATTCAGAATACCCTATTTAGTCTTGCATTTCTAGAGAGTATTATTTTCTCCGTTGGATGACTTGAAAATGTGTAGGAATGTATATGTTTACCTCTTTTCCTCCTCCTTTTATAAATTGATGTTGACTTTTTAATTTTTATTGATATTTTGGAATTTATAATGAAAATGCTGACAAGGTCTTTGGTTCTAGTAACAAGTATTACAGATAATTCAGAGTAAACCTTCCCTGCATTACATTAAAATTAATCGCTTAGAAAATGATATGATACAGTTGACTGGAGATGAAAACAATTTATCAATCCATTTAGTTAATGCATATTCCATTACCCTGACTTTTCTAAAATTAAATCTGAATATATAACCATTTGGGACACCTAATGCTAAGCTTATTGCTTGACTGAACCTCTTTTATCAAACTGGAATAAATTACCTAGCATCACTTATCCCCATGATGTAGCATATCAATGGTTTATTTACTTTGTGTCATTTACTTCCTATAATTCATTCTTCAAAGAAAGTGTTACCAAAAGTATTTACCATAAAAGTGAGTGAAACTTAAAGAAAAAAATTACATTTAAGACAAAAGACTCAGAGGATAAGAGTCATTGACTCAAAAAGAATAAAATAAGGAACTATAGAAACTATAATAATATTCAATTTTTTAACCCTGGTAAAACCAAAACACATTCTGTATGCATAAGAAAGTAGTATGTATGTATGTATGTATGTATGTATGTATATTCTGGGATGTGAGCAAAGTTGCAAAATCACTAGGAGAAAGAATTTTCTAGGACAATATTAGAGGCCTCTAGTGAAAAATGTTATCATAGCCCCATAGAGAAGAGATAGAGTATCAGGTATTTTCATTATTATTGATGATTTCCTCTAAAACAATCTGTGTTTATGATATTAGGTTTTAGATTACAAATAATAGAATTAGGAACAACTTCAAGTGATTATTCAATTCATATCCCCCTTTTACCTCCGAACATTCCAGAGGTGTACTGTGCATGTATCTTCAAAAGAGAGATGCTCCAGCCCCTTTTAGTAACCCAAAGTTGCAGCCAACCCTTTCTTCTTCATTCTGTTTCCAGACGATTATACTTCTAACATGTCTTTTGAATTCCTGTTCTATTTATCATTACTTCTGCCCTTTACATAGTTCATGAGACTATCCAAGCAGCTTCTAAAATGATATCCCCGTATCCAGCTCTTCCCCACCTCAATAAATCTTGTGTCCTGTCCCTAATTACATTTCTAAGAGTATAGCTTATTACAGTAGTCCCCTATGCACCAACATTTGATGGCACAGGACAGCTTATATTTTTTAAAGTCCTCAGATACTTAATATAGCATTTGATCTAACCCAGGCAATTCTCACAGCATCATTCTGTGACCAACTCCCACCCCTTAGCACATTGAAGTAGGCAGTATTCTTTAAACATATGGTGCTTTATGTTTTTGACATACTACAACTCGTTTCAGTAGATATGCTTTCTTCCCAACCCTTTCCTTTCTTCTTTCTTTGTAGAAATTTTACTGTTACCACAGCATCTTAAATATCATCTCCTGCATGAAGCTTTCTTGTGGCCCCATCCTTAAATATAACAGGTACTCCCTCTTGACTGCTATGACTTAGTTTAACCTCTATCATAACACTTAACAGTGTGAGTTTAAATGAGACAAAGACTCAACAGAATCATGGTTTTTTTGCCCTCTTATATTTAAAGGGAGAAGAATGACATTATGAAGGTTTTAATGCTTAATGAAGAAATATTGCTCCAATTTATACTTTTCAGAAAAGAGAGGTCAATTTAAATGTTACTATTGAACAACAATTTATTACAGAGAACTACCAATCAGAATTACACACTTCTAGCAATCATAAGTTTCTTTTCACCTGATATGCAATATATTCAGAAGTCCCAGTGATTTAAAAGTTTTCTGTTAAACTAAAGGTGATTAGAAAAAGATAATGTAGTTTTTACACAAGTCATCACATTAGTTTAGAGACTAGGAATGATACTTTTGATAATATGCTAAATTCTCCATCATAACTAACTTTCCAGTATGGAACAATGTCTACTCTTCTGTAGCTCTAAGGGCATATTTTTCTTTCTGATATTCTTATTATGGAATGTATTCACAAAACTACTTAATTATAGAATGGAGCTGGCTTGAGAATCTTAAAACAGCAGTTTAGCAAAGAAAATAGCATGATAGGCGTGTAATCTTTTGTTTCCACATCATAATCTATTCTTCATGAGGTTAGAACTACTTGAAAATCGGTCCTTAGTATTGTTTAAACTTGCATATGCTATCCCCAACATGAAAAAGGTTGTTTGAAATTTGAGTGATGTAACCAAAATGTACCCTTGTGAGTCAAAGGGGAAAGTATAGTCATCTTTCTATATTCATTTGTAAGTCTCCAGTATAAATAGGATTCACAAAAAGTAGTTCAAAGATTGGATCTAAAGTGAGTAGAGTATTATTAACACATTTCCTGAATGAACTCAGATCTACTATGAAACTCCAGAGCAGAACTCAGAACCATTCTTCCTAACTCTGTGTCTGTTTTCCTTATTTGGGGCAAGTTTCACAGATTCAAACAGTCTCTAGAGTAAGGAGAATGTTAAAGGCAAGAAAGTTGGCACAATATGGAACTTATGCTAAGCCCCACTTTACCAAACCCAGACTCAATTATAGTCTCTCCCAGAAATCGAAATTTAAATCAATTAGGAATTGCCTGATAAATCCAGGCTATCTGCCTGATAAATCCCTTCTATTCCCCATAGGGAAAGTAAACTTACAATAACCAGTTTGCTTGTTTGCCTAGTATAATTTCTTGTTTCTGCTTCTTTCTGTCTATGAAAGTCATTTATTTTGTACAGGTCCTTAGAGTTCTTTTCTGTCTACTAGATTGGATGCTGTCCCAGTCATGAATTTTATAATAAAGCCAATATAACCTTTAATATTGACTCAATTGAATTTTGCGGGTTGTTTTGTTTTTTTTTTGTAAATATAAAGCAAATAATACAGACATTCAGATTTCTATATTTCTTTTTCAGCTTCTTTTCTTTGGCACTCAAATATGCCTAAGTTTAGAGCACTTGTTTAAATATGGAGCCTCCCAATTTAGAGTCTTACCACCCAAGGTAACATTGCCAGACCTTAGATATTTCTTTCCATTTATTAGAACTTCCTGATTTTTCCAGTTCTCCCAGGGTTCTGCCAGCTACCTGGCTAATAAAATTAATTGAACTAATGCTACTATTCATCAGAGATAATATTTGCACTTGTGCTGAGATCCATCAAGTCACTAATATGGAACATAGCAAGACCAATAGAGGTGTTTTTATGTTGGAGGTGAAAAAACTGTCCTGGGAGCCTTAAAACCTCAACCTCCTGGTCCACTCTTTAATCTGAACTTGTCTGAAATTTGCAGCAACTCTAGAGCTGAAGAACCTTCTTTCTTTTTCCTCAGAATTTCTCTGTTTGGGTACTGTGGGTACTGTGAGGTTCATATAGTCTTTTCTCATCAATCATACATAGCCCTTTCATATGTAAACTTTCCATTATTCACACTACAATATAGACCTGTAAAGGGTCTGGTTACCACAGACAGTTAGCAACCAAGGCCAAGGTGGTATTCAGACATCAGCTCAAACTGAAATAATTTTCATATGACAAACAATGCATGTTGGATGACAAAGAAAGTAAATCCACTCCTAACATTGCTATTTCCATTTTAAGAACAACTTTGGGAAATAACGAAACTTTAGTAATATGTCCTTAAGTGAAAGGAAGGGATGGTTCAGTCTTAAAATTAGTTATCTTAGCCAGTCACACATGAACAGTCAGAAGAAGATACCATCATTAACTGACATTTGAATCATATCTCCCAAACCGTACAAAGTTCAGGGAATTAGGGTGTTGCTCCTTCTTTTCAACCTGTCCCACACCCTTCAAGGTGTATAGCTTCTTCCATCTCATGGCTACCCATTCCCTTTGTACCCTTCCTCTGCTCCCTCCATCTTGCTTCACCACCCTTGAGTTGCTTTAATCCAGGGATTAAATCTCCTGAGGAGTTTTTCAAATATACTGATATCTTGGTGCCACTCCCAGAGGGTCTAATTCCTTTGTCTGAGATGAAGCCTTGGACATGTGCCTTAAAATTCCTCAAGGCAATGCACAGTCCACATTGAGAACTACTGCACTCCTCTGCTTCTGTCATCCAGGGTCCCAATTTTTATCTCTTTCACCCTGCCAATCTCTTTTACCTCAGTTCCATTAGGTTCTACCCTGGGTGGAGTGATAGTCACTGGAAATTTAGAATGCAAAATCATCAATGTTCTCATTTTGACTAGACAGACAGGCAGAATGCCTCTTAGCATTTCTTTTTTTCATTATTATGCTAAAATAGCCGCTCTCTTTTATCACCTTAAATTACTTCACTAAATGTACCCTTTTATTGCCCTTGCTTCAGTATTACATGGAGGTAATCTCTACTGAATTTGACCTTGCACTAACTTGACAAGCACATTTCTGAGTCAATAAATCCTGCCTTCATTTAGTTCTTTGTAATTGCCCCAGGGATTTTTGAGAAGGTAACATTGGCTTTCTATTTTATGATTAAAAAATAAAGCCCAGCACCATCATTAATCTTGCTTGCTTGTATGTTTACACACACGTGAATTTTAATTGCTGTGTTTGTAGTCTTTGGATTGGCCCTTAAAATAAAAGTATAATTTGTAAAGTCTTATTTACTGTTCTCCAGAACTCCCCAGTAAGTGGCCATGAGCATCCCTTTGGAATATAAAAAACTGAGGATCTTCTTCCAATGAAATCATTAATTTTCAAATACTTAATATGCTATTAGGTTTACTTGTTATTGCTGTGTGACTCCTGCCCCTTTCATTTACTGAATTTAAATTTTAAACCAAAACAGATTTTTTAGCCCTGCCATCCAAATCAAGCCTAGGCTAATATGTTGAAACAGTGTCTCATTAGTTTAAGAAAACAGTTAATAGATGCAGACTAGAAAAAATATGGTGTTCAGTGTGTCATTCAAGGAAAAGACTTTTTACTGTTTGTTTTCTGTTATAAAGTAGTATGCTACATTTCAGGGCATAGCTTTAAATTAGAATAAAGTCATTGGAGTTTTGTATTTTTAAATATATAACTATGTCTGCTGGAGTAGGTTTTTGAGGGTATGGAATGGGAAAAACCCTCCTGGTACTAAGTGCTGGTACTAAGTGACCTTGGGCAAGTAATTTACTTAACCTTGCTAGGCTTTGGTTTCCTTATCTGTAAAATAGGGTAATATTAGTTCTTTTGTAGGATGTTGAAAGAATTAAATGAGATAAGGAATATGTGTAAAGTAGTTGCCATCTAGGAGGATAAATAAATGAAAATTGTTATTTATATCAAGAAACAACAATGTATATAAACTCATAGTAATAATTTCACTATATTGCATCTGTACTGTACATCAAAGGCAGTTTTGTCTATAAGCACAAAGCTCCCAATATTTAGAGTTCTAATGCCTAAGCAGTCAAACAATAATGGGAACATTTCAGTGTATTTGAGCCACTTCTAACCTTCTATCAGTTTTTGGAAAACACCCATGTCCCTTCTCACCTCAAGGCCTATGTATTTCCATTTTCTTCACTCTGAGAAGCTCTGGCTCAAGCTATTTACATGGCTGACTTTTTATTTATTTTTATTTTTTATTTTATTAGGGAAGACTTTGCCATTACTTTATTTTTTTTAATTTAATTTATATCCTTTACGTTGTTTTGTATCCATAGGTTTCCCACCACTGATTCTCCTGTGAACTATCACCATAGTACCTTGTGCTCTTTTCTCCCCTATTTTGGCCTCTCTTCCTTCCCCTCCCTTGTAGAATGTCTCTTATTTGTGGTTGGATGGCTGACTTTTTAATGTCACTTCCTGAGAGAGCCCCCCTTCTTGACTATCTTAGCTAATTAAGCCCTTCCATCCATGAGTCACTATTACAGAACACTGTTCATTTCCTTCAGAAATGTTGTCCTAACCTGAATCACATTATTTTTTTAAACTTGCTTATATCAGTCTTTCCCTCTAAGCTCTACTAGGTTAAGGGCCACATCTATCTTGTGAGACACTAAAAACACACTGCCCCCTACATGTTGAATGGCCAATAAATATTTGTTGAAACTTTTGACATAGCAACTTTATTCAAATCTTCTGTATTATAGATGAGGTAACTGAAGTTGAAATATAACTAAATAGTAGAAATGCCAAACTTTCAAAAGTCATTCCAGTGTCCTTGACAGGGTCTTAAGTCTTATATTACCAGATAGTACCACCAAATCAGCAAACACCCCCTCTCCCAACTTCATATCCACCCTCTTGATCAAAAATCCTTGTGATCCACCTCTAGACTTATTCTCTGGGTCTCTGCTGGTATATAACAGCTAAATCCTACATCTCCTATGCTATATATTCCTTTCTTCCCTTAGCTTTTGGGTCATACTAATATTTGATCCTAGAACTGACTGATGAGAAAAACAGTCAAATTTTCAGCCAAATTGTTTTGTAAAACACTTGGCTCATTTGAAGGTTCTATATGATTTTTGAGCATGGGGAGTGTCTTCTATCTTCCAACAAGGAAATGGGCCACCTCTGTAGATCTAGAGTGTTCAGGGGAAACTGGGTGATAAAATGCCTCAAGTATGTCTCAAGTATGTTTGACAGGTATTACCATCCCAAGTCTCACTCTTCTCCTATGAGGGTCCTGACTTCGTAGAAAGGACTTACCCCGACTGAAAATTTACCTTCTCTGAAGTTTTGCCACTGATTTAAGGCTTATGTCTAGTCTTCAACTCAGTCTGCTCTCTTCTTGCCAGTAATGTGGGTGTCTTTAAAAGCTGCAAATTAGGCCTTTGATTCTCACTTTGGATTTGATCCTGTCATTTAAACTTGTCAATACATTAATGGTACTTAGCAATAGCCTTCCAATTTTATAATCTTTCAAGTAACTTTTTCCTGTATCTCAAATATTAGATACATCACATAAGTTAATTATTCCCTTCTACCTGTATCTTGGTTCACACAAGTGAAAGTGGCAACAGTTGCACTGCAGCAGCATGCCAGAGATTATCTCTGGTGAGGAGGTCTTCATTGAACCAACTGGCAAATAAGCAGTCTGTGGGGTCTCATCCTCACTCTCAGATTTATAGGAGTACTGCTATCAACCACCTTAGGTTGAACCCTTGAAGCAGACCTTGAGATCTAAATCCTGTCCAAATGTTTACTGAGGGAGTAATCACTCCCAGAAGAAATCTGAAGGAGACAAATGGAAGCAGAATAGGACATGAAAATAAATTGATAAAGATTTGAGGCTCACTAGACTATTCGCAGTCTGATCCCACAGGGAGTTCTGGAGGATGAATTACACCATAGAGTTTTCTGTCCTCACATCAATCAGTTATTGGCTATGAGCTACCCTGGGGAGAAGGTTGTTACCTTTCACGCATTTCCTGAAATTGACTTGAAGACAACCCTCAGGAGACGAATGTGAGCTTTAGCACCCAACTCTAAGTTCCTAGGAGATGGATACCTAGTCCAGTGATGTGATTCTGATCAGGGAACTAACAGTATCTTCAATAAAGATGTACTTTAGTAGGAAGGACATTGATCCCAGAAGGAAAGAGTCAGATGCAAGAAGAAACGGTAAGTCAAGATATTTCCCACTTCCAGGTATATGTAAACATATAAACAACAACAATAATAGAAATAATGATGGCTGACATGAGGGTGGAGATACAACTAAAGATGAAATTAAAGCAAACATTAATAGGAAATCTAGGGTGATCAGTATTAAGGTTGTCTAAAGTCCTTGTATTTTTGTATATTGTGAAAAATAAGCATACTGATTATATTCTTCATTATATCTGGTTATGCTTGTTAGAAATTTAATGGGATGTGCAGGTATTGAGGATAAAATAAACACATAAATCCAATTTTGTCCCACACAAGTGCAATTAAAATAATGGTGAATTTTTAAAAGGCCCACAAGATAGGGAAAATGAAAGCAGAAACAACAACTACAAAATTTTGGACACTTGAAAGATGGTAGATAAGTTGTAAAGGACTTAGCAGATCCTCATGCCATAAATTAAATTACTTCACCAGCATCAAGAAAACCAAGAAGCAACTTTTCTACATTAAAGTCCTCAAAGTATCAGATTCTTCTGGAATTGAGATAAGGAAGTGAAACTGAAATGAGAATGATTCATTGAAAGTTTAAGAAATGTTCAGATCATCAGTCCCCTTCCAAATATGAGAAGCTTTTACTAGTACTCTTTTTACTGGAGAGGAGAAAGTAAAACAGGTTTCTGTCCTGGGGTCAAATTTGGGGGCACTTTTTCCATAAGTGTAACATTAAGAGGATGCATGCAAATGGAATGCCAGTCCTTTTCTGCGCAACTACTTTATTTTATCCAGATCCAAATTACTAGAAGCTAGAGTTTTACTATTCAGACAGGAGATTGGAAGAGTCCTATTTGACCAGCCCCATAGAAGAAAAACTAAAAACAGTGACATTAGAGGTACCCTAACTAAACCACTTAGCCATTATACTTACCATCTTCACTAAAACAAGAACTAAATCAAGGAAGTAGACAACAGGCATACAGGACAAGACGGGATTTCAGAAGAGTGAGGAAAAGAAGCCCAGAATGATGGTGAAGGAAAGAAATTTCCCGGTATAATGACTGAATGAAAACCTATTGGGAGTATCTGAAAGATATTTCATCAGGAAAATCAAATAAAGGCAACTAAATGTCTTAAGATTTAGAGAACTGGCAAAAAATGGGATTAAATTAATGATAAATACATAGAAAACTGAAAAACGGCTAAAGCATAATAATTATCTCCGGAGAAAGCAAAAAATTATTCAAGAAAGAAAAATTAATTATAGTTTTTTATATGGCTAAGCTGGAGTCATTTTTGCATGACCACATTAATGTAAATATTATATTAGTTGATAAAATCAACAGAAAATATGCTATGTCTCTGTCATGAGGGTTGGAAAAATACAAGTGCATGTGAGGTGGGAGCAGTTGTATTCCACAGCGGGAAGTCAATGAATAATACCAAAAACTAAAAATCAAGAAATATAGAGATATCAGAATGGATACCAACTTACCAATAAAAGGAATAAAGATGATTGCCTTGGGGGAGAGATCATATTAGACTCATGTTTTTCCTAACAAACCATTAGGAAATGTTTAACTACGTGATTTAAAATTTTTTAATACAAATAAAGCCTAACCATAATCATTAGGATGGCTATTACTTACACACATACAAAAAAAAAAAAAAGAACCCACAAGCAAACAAAGTAACAAGTGTTGATGAGGATGTATACTGTTGGTTGGAATGTAAAATGGTGCAGTCACTGTGGAAAAGTGCCTGCAAAAGTTAAATGTAAAATTATAATGTGATCCAGCAATTCCACTTATAGGGATACGCCCAAAAGAATTGAAAGCAATGATTCAAACAAAAACTTTTACACATGAAACCTATATAATGTTATAAACCATTTTAAATTTAAAAATTAAAAAAAAAAACAAACAGAAAGTTAAACACCAAAGTTTAAAGCAGGAATGTTTACAATAGTCTAAAGGTAGAAACAACCTAAATATATAACAAAAGATGAATGGATAGGCAAAGTATGGCACATATGCATACCATGGAATATTATTCAACCGGAAAAAGAAACTGATACATACTAAAACATGGATGAACTTTTCATATATTATACTGAGTGAAGTCAGACACAGTATGTCAAATATTGCATGTTCTCGCTTATATGAATAGGCAAATTTATAGACATTGAAGGTAAAATAGAGTTTACCAAGGACTGAGGAGAGAGGAAAATGGAGATAGAATTAATTATTCTAAATATTTAATTAATGGATATAGAATTTTAATTTGGGATGGTGAAAAAATTATCAAAGTGGAGAGTGTAAAGACATGTTTGTTTGTACAACAAAAAAGGAAAACCTGAATATAAAAGCAAAATGGAATGGTAACAAAAATAAACATCCAATTAAAATATTTTAATGACTGAAAGAATAGAAAGAAAATGTAACTTCAAAACCACTTGATTAACTGATTAGAAAAGAAAGGAGAATGGAAAAGGCAAAGCAGTCGTGTGGTAATTAAAGAACTGAAGAGAGTAGAAAAATGAGATCTGATTGATATAACTAGACAAGTGCTAGAAAAGGCAGTAAAAGAAGAAAGGAGTTTAGGGCCTCCCTGGTGGTGCCGGGTGCCGGGGGTTAATTCTCAGCACTATGAAGCTATTGGCAGTGATCCTAGCCAGGGAGCTAACCCACATGGCACAGCAGACCGCTCCTGTCTCGGCCACTGCTCCCGTTTGTATCTCAGTCAATTTGCCTGTTTTGCTCCCTACTCTGTCTTGGGTGAATCCTCTCAACCTCCCACACCTCTAGCCTACACCCCAGCTCTTGTATGCATAAATAAATAAAATAAACCTTTAAAGAAAAAGAAAGAAAGCAATTTAAAACAATATATGGTTATGTGTGACAGTTTTTAGTCTAATACACTGATTCCCAGCAGTGAACTATAAGAAACATTTCCAGCACTGAAAGTTCACAATGACCTTGAGAAAAAACGTGATAAGAAAATCCCTCAGCATGGGCTATTGGTACTAGTCAGCAGGGGGTGCTGTCAGCACAAATAGCAAGGTTTCTTTTCAGAGCAGCAAGACAATGAGAAGGAAATTAAGGTATAATGAGTCATTCACACACATGGGTCTTTTCCAACTGAGTATTCCTGACTTGGGAATTACCAATATTGAAGTAATCAAGGCATCACCCAGCATTTCAATATTCAACATATCGACCAATACTTAACTCGTACTAATGATGTGCCTCTACAGAGGAAAAGGAATTCTGGAGTGAGATATATTTAAAAACCAGTACCATCATTCAAAAAAATCTGTAAAAGCACCAGTTGTCTACAAGATTTTTCTAAAGCAGCGTCTGGCAAAATATCGGCAGAGTGAAGACACTGGACTTGTCTTCTCCATATACTCACAACTAAATTGCAGCAGAACAAAGTCACTAACCCCTAAAAGAGAAACAGACAACTATACCACACAGTATTAGTAGCAGTTCTGTGGAAAGGAGTAGGAAAAACTAATTCCAATGTGCCACAGTAAGACCAGGGCAATACAACTAAGAAGGAGATGTAGCTGCCATACAAAGCCCCTACAGTTGTTGACTCAGACACATACTCACAAAGGGAACTTTGGAGACCAGATACCGTGCAGAATAAAGGGGTGCACAGAGTTGGAGTACAGGAGTACAGGACATAGGGTGAACTATAGAAGAACTATAGAGCAAGGGTGCAGAGTGATGACTATTGGCCTGAGCCTGAAGCTACAAACAGAACAGTTGGAGCCCTAACTGTTGGGGAGAGCCAACGCTGTCACCTGTGTCTCCTCACAGAAGAGGCTATTATTTGCAGCTTCATGCTGTGATATTTGAAACTCCTGCCACCACCACTACCCACAGGGCCAAAAACAAGATAACAACTGAACATGTTCACTTAGAGGTTAAACACTTGAACTTAGCAACAGGAACAATCACCCTTTAGTAAGGCTCTATTCTGGAAAAGAGAACTCCCAGAAAATATTTGCATAACATACATCTGACAAGGGATTTATAACAAAGATCTACGAAGAGCTTATACAACTCAACAAAAAGTAAATAATCAAAAAATGGTCAGAAGAGCTAAAAAGGCATATGAAAAAATGTTCATCTTCACTTGTCATTAGGGAAATGCAAATCAAAACTGTAAGAAATACCACCCCACACCTGTGAGAATAGTCTATATCAAAGCAAGCAAACAAACAAAACAGAAATAAGTGTTAGGAGGATGTGGAGGAAAAGGAACCCTCTTACACTGTTGATGGGAATGTAGGCTCTATGGAAAGAAGCGTGGGGCTTCCTCAAAGGACTAAAAACAAATCTGCCATATGGCCCAGCAGTTCTTCTTCTCTCTATACACACACACAAAAAAAAAAATACCCAAATTTGAAAGGTAATACACACACCCGCATTTATAGCAGCACTATTTATAATAGCCAAGATATAAAAACAACCTAAATGCCCCAAAACAGATGAATGAATCATAATGAAATACTACCTTAGCAATCAAAAAAGATAAAATCATGCCATTTACAGCAACTTGGATGGAGCCAAAAGGGATTATGCTAAGTGAAATAAGTCAGAAAGAAAGAAAGATAAATATCAGGTGGTTTCACTTTGTATGTGCAATATAGAGAAACCAAACAATAGGTAAAAGACTAAACCTTGAAAGCTGTTCATTGATATGAGGTACCTAGGAGGGGGAGCTGAGGAGGAATTATAGGGAGAGGGGTGAAAACAGGAGGGGGAAGAGCACATTGGACTATTACTAAGACTGCTAGAAGAGGGGTGTGGTCGGATGAGAGCAAAGGGGAGAGGGGAGTCAGTGGAGGATTATTAGGACTTTGGCGGTGGGTGTGATGAAATAACATACACTTGTAGGGGTATTAACCTGTAACCCTAAGACATACACTGTGATGTAGATCATCATTACCTCAATAAATATAACTTAATCAAAAAAGAAATTGGTAGACTGGATAAGAAAATGTGGTATATCTTCACTATGGAATACTATTCAGGCATAGGTAAGACGAAATGCTTCCCAATATGAAAGGAGTTTAAGGAAATTATGTTTAATCAAGTCAGAATTAGAAATATTTAACATTTACATAACAGACAAATTGACAAAATGCCAACAAAAACTAATGGACATTAATAAACAAAGTGAGAATTCTAAGGTTAGGGAGGGGAGGGAGAAAGACAAAGGGACATAAAGGATCATGGTGGGGAAAATATAAAAATTGATTTAATTTCCCAAATACCTCTTGATATTCATTAAATTGAATATAAAATATGCTTTGTATAAACCCTCAGTATCCAAGATAAATTTTTTATTCTATTTTTATTACTTTTCTGTTTTGTTTATCACTAAAATTATGATTGTTTTATATTTTACCATTTTTTAATGAAAGGTATTTCAGTACCTTTACAGATTAAATATGCTTGTGCTTGCCAGAATGGAAAACTAAGTAACTTACTTAGAGAAGAGGAAAAAACACACCAGAATAACCAACTAAAAAGTAAAATTACTTTCAGAATACTATTTTTACTATAAGTTTTTAGAAATATTTGATTATTTTGATTATCTTTGTGTATTTCAGATCACATTTTAATAGACAGATTTAAATGTGACATAGGGAAAAATATTGAAAGGAAAAAGGAAAGTTCTCTCTCTCTCTGGAGAGTAATTGATATTTTTTCTAAACAATTCAGAATGAACATGTGTTACTCTTATATTATTAATGGGTTTGGTTATTATTTGGTTTTTTATTTATTTATTTATTTTTTTTAAGATTTATTTTTTATTTATACATACAAGCTGGGGTACAGGCCAGAGGCGTGGGGCGGCGAGAGGGTTCACCAGAGACAGAGTGGGGAGCAGAACAGGCATATCAGAAATACACTGCTGAGGGGAGCAGCGGGCGAGGCAGGAGAGGTCTGCCACACCATGTGGGATTCTCCCCGGCCGGGCGTCGAACTCGCATCGCCGGCTGCCGACAGCTCCACAGCGGAGCGCTTAACCGCTGCGCCACCAGGGAGGCCCTATTATTTGGTTTTTTAAATAAGACCAGTATGTTTTAAAATTGAACCAATATTGTCAAGAAGGATAAAAAAATCAACCACCAAACAATGTCTTAATCAATCTATTTTGTGCCCTTAGACACACTCAGACCTTTTTTTTTTTAATTATTATTATTATTTATATCTTTGACATTTTGTATTCCCCTTGGGTAACCCACCACCAATTCACCCGTGATCCATCTCCATGGTCCCTTGTGTTCTTTTCTACTCCATTTTGTGCCCTTACCCTCCCATCCCACCCCTTCCTACCCCCACCCCCTGAGTGTCTCTCTCCTATTTGGTGTCCTTATAGTCCTGTTATAAGTGAAACCATTCGATATTTTTCTCTTTCTTTCTGACTTATTTCACTGAGTATGATCCCGTCTAATTCCATCCGTGTCACTGCAAATTGCATGTGTTTATCTTCTTTGAATGTTGAATAGTATTCCATTGTGTATATGTACCACACCTTCTTGATCCAATCATCTATTTTTGGACATCTGGGTTGATTCCATACCTTTGCTATTGTGAACAGTGCTGCAAAGAACATACAGGTGCATGTATCCTTTTGAATTAGTGTTTTTGAGACACACTCAGACCTTTGACCACTAAGGATGCCTACTCTTGAGACACTAAAAGAACTATAATGTTTAATACATGCACCACCATGTTTATAGCAGCACTGTTCACAATAGCTAAGACATGGAAACAACCCAAATGCCCAAAAATGGATCAAGAAGATGTGGTACATATACACAATGGAATACTATTCAGCATTCAAAAAAGATAAACACATGCAATTCGCAGCAACATGGATGGAGCTAGAAGGGATCATGCTCAGCGAAATAAGCCAAAAGGAAAAAGAAAAATATTGAATGGTTTCACTTATAACAGGAGTATAGGGGAACCAAATAAAAGACATTCAGCGAGAGAGGGGGAGGATAGAGGCTTAGAATGGGGGAGAGAGGAGCACCAGGGACTGTGGTGATGGTTCAGGGGTAAATTGATGGTGAGAAACCTACAGGGAATACACAATAATGTAAAAGATACAAATAATAACATAAAAAAACTATAATGTTTAAAAAAATGTGTTGTGCCAACCTAAATTTGATAATAAGAAATGATAAAGGAAGATATCATAAGAAAGACCTCTTAATTGAATTTAAAGACATTAGGAAGGAAGATTATAGGCTGCAGAAGAAAACTCTGAAAATGGAGTTTAATAATGAATAAAAGGTATGAATTTTTTTGATGAAGACATGGGGAATGTCTCAAACAAGATGAGGACAGAATAATGTACTTTGCTTTTAATATCACAAACGTCCAAAGCAGAAAACCTCCCCATCCAGAAATAGAAAGCTACTCTATCTGAATAAGAAGCTAATGATAGAACCATTTAATCATAGAACCAAGGGGGAAGACTTGGAATCTACTGTCATTTATCTCAATGGAAGTAGGAGAAATAGCTCTGGAATTTGATTAAGTGCAAAAGTTTACATGCCTAGATGACGGTGGGGCAATAAATTTTACACTCAAACTAGGTTTCCCTCAGCACTCAAAGGCTCTTTTATGAAAGATAATTCTGAAGGAGAAGTGAAACAGAAAAGATGTCCTCCATGTTTGTTGGAGGCACTCCAAGCAAACATCCCGCCAAGCCCAATACTGTCTCAATATCACCACCTAGTGGGAGGTATGTTAATTAAGAGGTGGGAGCAGCATGAGCAACTACAATTGGGGGATTATTGCTACCACCATTATTTCATCACATTCCCAAGCACCCTCTGAAGGAGATAGTAACTACCATCCTTTGACCAAATTGATGAGGGCAGTAGGAAATTGCTTTGGGGACAGCTTGTATGCTGGGACTTAACAATATGAAAGGTAGGGATCTGAAGGTGTAATGCAAATCTAGAGTCTTGAAAAGTATAGACCAAGAAACATATATTCTCCTCACCAGAATATTAAGATGATGGAACATCCCTAGAAATTTGAAAATTTTTTGTGTAAGTAAAATAAGAGCAATAAAGGTAAGAAACTACTCCAAGTAGTAATGCAGGCTGAAAATATTTTTTATTAGCCTAAATGAGGAAGATAGATATGAAATAATGCCACAAGTAATTAGATCAGTTGTGGGAAATAAAAGAGAATTAAAAGATATGAAAGAAAGCAATTTATAATGTAACAAAATTTTAAATACACTGCCATTACTTTCCTATTAAAAGGTTTTAATGCCTACACTTTAAAGTTTTTAGGTTTTCTAGAAGTAGACAGTGTATGAACTTACAGACTTTAAAAAAGTCTCAGCACAAATTTACCACCTGTTAGTCCTTTTCTTCCTCAAAAGGATGACTATTAGGCAAGGACTTCAGGATGAAGGAGCTGGAAAATATTTATGAGGCTCAGGAAGCTACTATTCCATTTGCAGGTCTTCATTATAAGCACTTAAACACAGATAATGATATATTAGCAACATCTATAAAACCAGAGATCTGCTTACTTGCCTCGACCTGATCAATATTTGTTTACCATCATTTTAGTTTTTCTTCATTTATATAGGCACTTTATTTCTTAGAAGAAATCAGTGTCCGTAGCCAAAAAAGCTTATTTTCAAAATGGTTTCATTTAAATAAAACTTTTCTGGTCATTGACCATTTTATATAAATAAATGAATCTTTATACACATGGTGGTTATCTGAAATAGCTTCCCAAAGCATTCAAAAATATTCCCAAGGCATCTTTTTCTAGCATAAAAATATTAAAAATGTTTTGCTCCCACATGATTTATTAGCAGAATAGGAAAATTAATCTTGTTCTAAGTAAAAACAAATATAATCAGCTGACTCAAGAAAAGTGTGACATTGCCCATGAACTCTTCCTTCTGATAATGTATTTATTTTTGGAAATCATAAGACTGGAGCAAGACTTCTCTAGTTTTTGCTAAGTACTAGGAAATGAATTACTTTTATGTGTGATTTTTTTCCAAGATATATTAAAATAATGTGTAAAATTATATGCTGCTATCAGTTATTAATAGCAATTGCCTCTTTGACAGAAAGCAAATAGGAGTGTCGTTCCTTGTAGTTTATATTAGGTGGAAGACTGAATTTCTCTGATTTTCACTAGTGTTTTCATTCTTCCTTTCTACCTCTAAGTTACACATATTATGGAATTTGTGACACTGCGCACGCCTAGAAACCTAGAAATCATTTGCTTTAAAACTTTAAAAAATTACGAGCTGACATCCCCAATCTGCTCTTCTACCTTCAACTTGCTGAGCCTCTAGTTCTAGGATATCTTTGTTTAAAATGATTGTGCATAAATTTTCATTTTAGTCTAAGTGTTCTAGGACAGAAAGTCTTCTATTTTTATTTTCTCACATTGGGAATATTTACCAAGTGTGTTACCCTGGAGGTTCTGACCCTAATGCATATTACTCCTTTTTTTAAAAAAGGTAAAAACACTTTCCACTGGGAAGGGAACTCTTGTGCAAAATTTGATAATGTATTTATGGAAAAAAATTGAGTGTCTGATATTTGTTTCATTTGTGTGTTCAACTTTGTGTATGAGTGCATGTAGAAAATAATCTAGATTCAAAGAACATGTACTGATAAAGTTTAAAGTGATTATTTCTGAAGATTATAATTATATATGTGAACATATAACTATAATATGAATATATACAAAATAATATATGATATTATTTTCTTTAGTATGTTCTTTAGTAGTATGGATATTTTGCAGTGGGAATACCTTACTTCATAACGAGGGGGAAAAAACACAGTTACTTCCCTCACAACGACTTAGCACTGTGTATGAGCACAGCACTGCCCTCAGTAACTAGGCTTATAAAAAGAACAGATTTCAAGGCCTCAATGGTGGCCCACGGGGTTAAATCTCAGCACTATGAAGCTATCTGCAGCACCAGTTCAATCCCAGGTTTGGAAGCTAACCCACATGGCACAGCAGACTGCTCCTGTCTTGCCCTGCTTCCTCTGCAGTGTTTTTCGGGCAATTTGCCTGTACTGCTCCCCACTCTGTCTCTTGTGAATCCTCTACTACTCCTCCCCATACCTCGGCTTACACCCCAGATCTAGTATACCTAAATAAATAAATCCTTAAAACAGTAAAAAGAAAAGATTTTCTTTCCTATTGGATCTTTCAGTAAGACACAAATTAATTAATATGCTATCTGATAATATTTTTATTATCTAATATGCATGAGATAAATTGCTTTTCACATACAATATCTCCTTTATTTATTTTTTTAATACATATATATATATATTTTTATTGTTATTTATGTCTTTTACATTTTGTATTCCCCTTGGGTAGCCCACCACCAATTCAACCGTGATCCATCTCCATGGTCCCTTGTGTTCTTTTCTATTCCATTTTGTTCGCTTTTCCTTCCCTCCCTCCGCCTCCCCCCCACCCCTGCCCCCCGCCGCTGATTGTCTCTCCTATTTGGTCTCCTTATAGTCCTGTTACAAGTGAAACCATTCGATATTTTTCTCTCTCTTTATGGCTTATTTCACTGAGTATGATCCCCTCTAATTCCATCCATGTCGCTGCAAATTGCATGTGTTTATCTTCTTTCCATGCTGAATAGTATTCCATTGTGTATATGTACCACATCTTCTTGATCCAATCATCTATTTTTGGACATCTGGGTTGCTTCCATACCTTTCCTATTGTGAACAGTGCCGCAATGAACATATGGGTGCATGTATCCTTTCGGATTAGTGTTTTTGTATCCTTTGGGTAAATTCCCAAAAGTGGTATTGCTGGGTCGTATGGAAGCTCCATGTTTAGCAGTTTGAGGAATCGCCATACAGCTTTCCATAGTGGTTGGACCAGTTCACATTCCCACCAGCAGTGTAGAAGAGTTCCTTTTTCTCCATATCCTTTCCAGCATTTGTTGTTGCCTGTATTTTTAATGCGTGCCATCCTCACAGGTGTGAGGTGGTATCTCATAGTGGTTTTGATTTGCATTTCCTTGATTATAAGTGATGTTGAGCATTTTTTCATGTATCTGTTGGCCATTTGCTTTT
>PVIJ01012812.1:0-23939 GCA_004024925.1 Scalopus aquaticus
AAAAAAAAAAAAAAAAAAAAAAGAAATACACTGCTGAGGGGAGCAGCGGGCGAGGCAGAAGAGGTCTGCCGCGCCATGTGGGATTCTCCCTGGCCGGGCATCGAACTCACGTCGCCGCTGCCAACAGCTCCACAGCGCAGCGCTTAACCGCTGCACCACCAGGGAGGCCCAACTCCGACATGTTTTCATGTTAGATTGTCTTCCTTGAAATGGGAAGAAGTGGCTCTTGATTACAAACATAAATGCAGAAGAACAATGAAATATAAAATTCAGACAAGGTCCTTCTTTTTCTTTTGTTTTTTTTAAAAGATTTATTTATGTACCCAAGAGCTGGGGTGTATAGGTCAGAGGTGTGGGGGCGATGAGAGGATTCACCAGAGACAGAGTGGGGAGCAGAACAGGCAGATCGACGGAAGAAGTACACTGCTGAGGGGAGCAGCGGGGAGACAGGAGAGATCTGCTGCACCATGTGGGAAGCTCCCTGACCGGCGATCGAACTCATACTGCAGCGGCTGCGATAGCTTCATGGTGCTGAGTCTTAACCCCTTGTGCCACCAGGGAGTCCCAGGCATGGTCTTTAAATGGACTCATTTGGTTTAATGAATCGACTCGGAGAGAGTAATTCACGTGATTTCATTTCCTTGGTGATTATCAGAGTCTAATTAAAAAACCTTGTTTGGGGACTTTGTCCTGCTGGATCACCTAAGATTATAACTGTATTGTTCCTTAAAGGATTTTACATGACTCTGCCTTCAGTTTGTGCCCCTTTGGTGAATTGCATAAACATCTTGCAACCTCCCATTTAAATTTTATTCCTTGACACGTGTTCCCTGTTTGCATGTGCTCTGTGTTCCTGTTTAGTTGTAACTGCTTCCTTGTTGGAGTGCACTTTTTTGGTGTTAACACTACACCTTGTCCATTGTACCCCTGTTATCAACTGGCTCTGTGTTCTCCATGCAGGGTTTTTTTGTTGATGAACCCCCATACCTACTTTATTAGGTTGTGTGAAGCTGAGAACCCTAGAAGTCATGAACTTGATGATGTCATCTAAACTATTCTCTTAACTCTTTCCCCAGGACAACCACGAGGAAGACTATTTTCTCTACGTGGCTTACAGTGATGAGAGTGTCTATGGGAAGTGAGTGGTGGGAGTTCAGCAGAGGGAGCACCTGGACTCGGGGATAGAGGGAGGGGTGTGTGTGGGACTCTAGGGGGTGAAAAGGGGGGGTCCCACCTTGGAGGAGACGCAGGGGATGACATCTGGAAACACAACACCGCACACACCGTCACCATATTTTCACATGCTCAATTGATATTTTTTGCTGCTTCCTCGGCCCAGGGAGAAAGTGTGTCAGGACAGAACTGTTGGGTTGGCTTTGCTGGAAAAAGATGATGTCATTTCACAGCATCGCTGCGAGTTAACTTCTGTGTCATTTTCTAGACGAGCCAGAAGGTGGGCAAGTTGGGACCAGAGATGATTGGGGACCACCACTCACTTCCTGCTCTCCCTCTCTTTGGGCAGAGATTTTATTTTTGACGTTTGCACAAGTCAGGTAGGGAAAGGGGAAGGGAATGTTTTAGGATGAGTGGTAGTGGACCATTCTAGAGAATCATTTTGGTAGTGGACCAAAAGAAACTCACTGTATTTAAAGCATTTTGACCCCTGATCTCTCTGATCACCATACCTCCTCCCCAACCTGTGTAACCCCCCCCCCACACACACACACGCACACACCCACAGCGCGTCAGTGGTAGCAGCAGACATTACACATAATGAGAAGGGGCTCACTGAACCTCTGGAACCCAGTGGAGAGGTGTGAGGGTGGTCACGAGGAGGAGCTTAGATAGGGTTAAACTGGAATTCATGACGTACTGAGCATCTCTGTCTGGCTGTTTGCTCTCTTAGGTCCCTCATCCCACCCCAACCTCAGACTTTAATGAGCCTTGACCATTTCCAGTTCTACGCTAGCTGCATTCCTCTGGCACTTCCCAGTCTGGCTCCTTGGGTAGGGACGAGATGTCTTAAGGGAGGAAGGGGCAGATGTGAGGTGATAGCAGATCTCGATGCGTTTCCCTGCCCCAGAATTCTCACTGCGTGGAAACGCTCGGTGGTCGCCAGCTGCCTACCGCCTCGGGCTTCCGTGTACTGAGGCTGCTTCACAGGATGACTTTTAGTCATTCACGGGATTCTATTGATTCCAATTTATTTCCACTCTACGGGCGGGTATGATGTGGGTGGGGGCGGGAGCAGGAAGTACACTCAGATGTGACATTTCAGTTCATCTCTGCTCATGAGAAGGGTCCTTCTTGTGGGGAAAATCGGTGGGTCCGTTCTGTCAGCTGCAGGCTCTTGTATAATAAAGTTGATGCTGTCAGGCCAAGGAAATAAAATAATTGCATACTTAAAAAACCCACCATGTCCACAAATGTTGCCTTTTTTTTTTTTTAGAGATTTGTTTTACTTATGCATACAGGAGCTAGGGTGTAGGCCAGAGGTGGTGGGGGAGGGATTGGTGAGAGGATTTACCAGAGACAGAGTGGGGAGCAGAGTAGGCAGATCTACGGAAGTACACTGCTGAGGGGAGCAGCAGGAGACAGGAGGGTTCTGCTGCGCCAAGTGGGTCAGCTCCCTGGCTGGGGATGGAACTCATGCTGCAGTGGCTGCTGATAGCTTCATAGTGCTGAGACTTAACCCGTTGCGCCACCAGGGAGGCCTAAATGTTGCCTTTTGAAAGAAAGTATTAGAAGAGTGGGCTCTCTGAGCAGAAAATATTCGGGGGTGGCTATTAAAATAGGAAGCTCATGTCTCGTGGATGAGTCTGTTTACCCTGCTCTTCACTGGCCAGGAGCTGGTGTCCAAAGGGAAGGTGGTGGAGTTCGTGGCAGGTGAATTAATGGTAGGCACCTGACTTTCTCCTCTGCAGGTAAATGCTATGTCACTGCTTTCTGTGCTCAGAGCTGAAGGCAGAATTCTGCTTCCAGCAGAATAGAGGAGGTGGGGAGGGAGGAGGTGTGCTTATTAAAAATGCAGATGGCTAGGCCTGCCCCAGATTTAGCTGACTCAGAATCTCAGCGTAGGTGTCTGTATTTTTAACTATGGCATCACTGCACCCTGAGGTTTGACAGGTGTTGCGCTATAGACGTGGGTTTGCCGTTAAGTCCCAACCCAGCCTGTTGTCCCTTTACATCTTGGTCAGTGTGTCACCACGATCGTCCATAGAGGCAGATGGCACCTAGAGCAGGCTCTGGTGAGAACCAGCTCTGACGATGCGAGAGGCCCATGTTCCCTCAGGAAGCTGCGCATGGGCGGGCAGTGGGGTGCCAGTTAGGAGGCCCTGGAAAAACGGATGAGTACAAGGCTCTTTTTAAAAAGCATGTTGAAACCCTCTTAGCCCTCTTTAATCCCTCCAGCTACATCCTCTGCGGAGTTTTATGGAAAATACTGGAGTCACCAGAAAACAACCAGGTGGTCCCAAGATCCATGGCAGGAACCCACCCACACCAGTGTCCTGTTTGAAAAAGTTAAGTCAGGATTTGAGAGGCAAGGAAATTCCTGCGCCCAGCAAGAGCACACAGAACACATTATGGAGAGCTCACAGCAGTTTCCAGGCCGCCATCAAAGTACTGAAAGTGGCGCCTGTCCCTGAGGGTAGACAAATTTGGGGAGGTTTCTGATAAAGCCAGATGGTAGCTGATACTTGAATTAAGGTATGAGTTCTGTTTTTGAAACCAGTAGACCCAGGAATGAGATTTGGTGAGTGTTTAAAAAGAAAATACAGCAGATCCCTGTCATCTGTGCTTGGGGGCTTGTCCCCGCGTGTAGGAGAGACTGCGGCCATGGGGAAACCGGAAGGGGACCTGGAATTTGGGACTGTCTCCCCAGGAATTCTTTGCATATTTCCATGCTATTTGTTTCTAGATATTCCTGGTGGAAAAAAAGTGGATCCTTAGATGGGACATTACATACCATTTGAAACCACCCTTTAAGTTTTTTAGATTCCTGAAGTTTAGCTTAGCTAAGTTGAGAGGCAAAGGCAGGCCCGATTTTAGCACTTTGCTTTGAATGATGCTCTTTCTGGAATGTCAGTAGTTGAGACTGCTCTTGGGTTTCCTGCTAGTCAGTCTTTAAAGCTTCTTAGTCTTGTTGGGCCATTGTACCTCTAGTGAACTACACGCAGTTTAGGACTTTTTTTTTTTTTTTAAGATTTATTGTTTGTTTATGCATACAGGAGCTGGAGTGTAGGCCAAAGGTATGGGGGTGATGAGAGGATTCACCAGAGACAGAGTGGGGAGCAGAACAGGAGGCTTCACTGAAGTACACTGCTGAGGGGAGCAGTGGGGAGACAGGAGATGTCTGCTGTGCCATGTGGGGAGCTCCCTGGCTGGGGATCGAACTCATGCTGCAGTGACTGCGGGTAGCTTCAGAGTGCTGAGACTTTAGCCCCTTGCACCACCAGGGAGGCCCCGGACTTGTGTTTTCATTAACTGGGTCCTGTCCCATGTAAGACTCACTTTGACACTCTGAGGCTTCTTCCTGGGGTACCGAATCTGAATGGTGTGTCAAGTAAATCCATCCTTGCCTTGGTGCAAGTATGGCATCAACATCAGCGAACAGTCCTTTGCTTTTACCTGTGTATTTTGGTGGAAAGATCTCAAGATACCTGTAGGGTGAGCCTACATCTAGGGTTTGCCTAGGGTCGTCTTGCTAACTCTGTTGTCTTGATTGATGTGTTAAGGGTTCTGCATTCTCTGTCACAAGTTCCCCAATGGACAGACTATCAGACGGTTGCTCTTACACTTAGCATAAAAATGGAAGCTTCTCCCTACCCGAGAGAGCTCGGGGAGGGGGTGATATTGAGATGCTGAGAGAGTGATAACCTGCCCCAGGAAGTCTTACCCGCAGGGGTGGAACTAGAAGAATGTCAGTCCTTAATTGCAGATTATTCTGCCTCATTCCTTTCCTCCCCACACCCCCCCATGCGGAATTGTTTTGTTCCTTTAGAGTATTGTGTACTAAAATAAAAGTCTGTAGGATACTGTGAAATCAGAGGTTAAGAGTGTAAAAGAGCCAAACAGACTGGCTGAATCTCGGACAGAGGTAAGACGGATAGATGGTTTCCTTTTGGCCAGCCCCTGGGGGCTCCCGGTCATCAAGAGAACAGCTCTCCTTGCCGTCTGCTGCCCAGCTTTCTGACCTTTGCAGGGGCTCCTCGGACACAATGTTGTCAGTTTGTGCCCACTTTTTGGGTGACATTTATTAGGCCCACAATTCTATATTTTGTCATTAGCCAGATGGGTCTGGTGTGATTTTGAGGCTGGGGGGTGGGGTATGCCCGTGTACCCTGAATATAGCTCCAGGTCAGCCCTAATAATGAACAAGTTCAGTCATTTCTGGAAAATAGATTAATTGATAAGTGAACTCCACACAGTTTTTGCTCTATAAAACTTGTCACTAATCTTCTTTCTGATACACTTTCACTCTGATAGATTTGAACAAGCTCCTCGCATTCATCTTTTATTTCTTCTGCATGAAGCCAGTTATTTTCACTGGTGCATTTTAACCTTGACTGGCTCAGTTTATTGCTCGGTGCAGCCTGAACTTCGTGCCACCCACTCCCCACCCAGCCTTCTTGTTTACCTGGGTCTTGTGCTCCAGGGGTGTGACTTCCAGCCTGTGGCATGCTGTCCTGGAGATGACACAGGGCTACAGAGATTGTTTTTGTCAGCTATTTTGATAACACATTTAAAAAACAAAGAACCCCTCCCCCCACCCCCGCCAAAACAAAAAAACTAGACTCCTTGTCCCAAAAGCTGAGACTGATGTTGTCAGTCCGATTGCTCTGTTGTGTCTGGTGGCCCTATTTTTCTTTAATTCCTACAGCTAGGAGTCCATAAGTACTTTTGTAAATAACTATATACAACTGTATACAAGCAGGCTATTGGGAAGTAGCAGGAAGTGATGGTACGTGGAAGTATGCAAACGGCATTGCCCCAAGCGCTGGGCAGGCGGCATCTGTTCCCACAGTTGCAACAGAAGCCTGAAGCTGTCATTCCGGTGTGTATTCAGCTGCGTGGGCCGGCTCTTTTGACAGTTCTATTTGCAACACAACAGTGCCGCTAAGAAGAGCCCTATGACTTGTTTAGAGGTGCTTATTAGCACCTAAAACTTGCATGAAGCAACTGGCAAAGGGCAGGGTTCTTGGGTAGGAGTTGAAACATTTTCTACTTTTACGGTAGAGTTGAAGTTGCTTCTCATCACAATAAAAGCCGGATGCTTGTTAATTGGAGCATTTCAAAGAATAAAAGTAACCACAAGCTGTGTTCTTCGTGCTCGTGTTGGCTAATTTCCTACTGCCCCAAGTCTTGTCCCAGCCCCAGGCTGAAGACTCAGCCACTGGCCACCTTCCACCTGTTCCCACCTGGCTGGACTCTATCCTCTGGTCACCTGCTAGCACCATTTTCTTCAGTTTATTATCTGTCTTCTGTCACTGGATTGCAAGCTCCACAAAGTGGAAATCGTTTTGTTCTCTGATTGACACAAACTGGTCAGAACGGTGCCTTACATATAGTTGATGCTCAAAGTATGAAAGAATAGCAGTTTCTGTAGGACTGCGGTCGCAGTTCCAGGACTAGATAATTAGAAGCTAAATTAATAACACAAGTTACAAAAGGGCCACTCAAGGAGCTTTGGAGGTGCCTTGGAGAGGAACCGTGGCTGGGGCCCCGACACTTAACATCTCACCAGTTCTGTGAGGAGAGCCAGCTTATCTTCTGATGCTGACGATCACACCACAGATGGTTGTAACTATGAAATTCTTTGCAAACATTATATAACATTGCATATTGGGCATAAATTGCATTTAAAACTAAAATGGCAGAAAGGTAGACGAGCTGGCAGGATTAATCTAGGATTTACTTTTTTTCTTCCTTGACACTAGTTCAGGACATTTATGGGCAAATACAGGACATGAGTTCAGTCAAAAAAGATGAACAATGAACATGTTGAGCTGGATGTTTCCAAAGACAGCTCTCAGCTTGATGGGAAAGATGACAGAGTGCTCTTTTCCTTTCTGGTTAACTTTTAGAATTGATTGTCTAACTGTCATTTAGCCTCAAAAATGGTACTGTTTGTCTCCTTTTCCACAGCAGTAGGTAAAACCTAGATGTGGGCCAGAGTTGGCAGAATATATTTTTCAGCCCCAGTAGAAGCAACATCATGAATCTTATTAAACTTTTATTTAATAAATAGTTATATAATGTCTGAACAAATAGACGTCACGTTGTACACACATTAACAAATATAACTCACTCCCGAGCATTCGTTAGCAAGTTAGGTGCCTTCTCCTGTCAGCTGTAGAATCCCCAGGTGGCAAATCCCTCAAGCACCCACACTTCTGAAATGCCCACGAGGGAGCAAGAAGGGACATGGAGAAAAGCCCAGAGGACAGACCTTTATTAGCCAACTATTACATAGAAATCGCTGTGCTAGATATTGAATCTTCACACTGAATATTGCAAATTAAACGCTAAGGTGAATGTTTTGCTCAATTTGCTAAATTGGAAGAAGAAAGATTACCCTTTCCAAGGTTATTACTGTATATATATATGATCAATATTTCTTTTTTCTTTAAAAGATTTATCTATTTATGCATACAGGGGCCTGGGTGCAGGCCAGAGGTGTGGGGTGGTGAGGGGATTCACCAGGGACAGAGTGGGGAGCTGCACAGACAGATTGACTGAAATACACTGCTGAGGGGAGCAGCAGGGAGACAGGAGAGGTCTGCTGTGCCCTGTGGGAAGCTCCCTGGCCGGGGATTGAACTCTTGCTGCAGTGGCTGCCGATAGCTTCATACAGCTGAGACAACCTGTTGTGCCACCAGGGAGGCCTTTAACATCTATTTCTCCTGGCAAACTCTGGTAGGCTTTTCCTTAGATATCTCAGCCTGCAGACTCCAGTCCCAGCCACAGTGGGTGAAGACTGAAGTTCACACCAGGGCAGACCCCTTGAGCATGTTTCTGAGGTCAACCTCAGCCATTTCCCTGGAGTCTGAAACTTGAGTTACCTCAGAGTGATACCAGGCAAATGGGGCTTCAAAGTTGGACAAAGGCAGTGCCCAAATTGCTTACCGGGCACTATCTTGGTTCTGCACCCACGTGCCCAATTGCAAGACTACTCAGACTTAGGGAACAATAACAATGGGATTTATTTAACAGGGAAAAGCAAAGAATTACTAAAGTCAACATACGGCCATTTACCTTACTTAAAGCAATGTCCAGTCTTTTTAAGTCCTAAAAAAGTAACAAAGGTCGAGTCTTCCCGCCACTGCTGATGTGGAGATCCTCTTCCAAACAATAGGCCACATTTCCAAAATGGCATCTTCCTTCTTCTGGAGACATGCAACAGAGAGTAGGCCAGGTTCCAACTCACGAGGATGACCCAGAGCACAACTGGAGATGCTCCCAGAACTGCCATGGTGCCCCAGAATAGCACCAGGCCAACAACACTGCAAACAGCAGCTACAGCAGCCAGACGGCCCAACAGACTGCACTTGCGCATTTTAGGAAGGTGCCCGCTTAGGGCCTCTGCCTTCTTCCTTCGGCTGCAGTAAAGACAAAACTGAAAACAGTTCTGTCGCTTGGCTACTTGCAAAGCCTCCAAAGTTGCTGGCCCCAAAGTCACTAAAGATTCAAAAACATTTCTTCTTTTCCTACATCATGGCGATTGATTTCTCAGCATGGCGACTACTTCTTCTATTTCTCCATCATGGCGACTGAATCTCCTGCTCTTTCAGTCCTTTTTATTTCTTATCAGAATCTCCACCCCAAACTGCAAACTTAGCATTTTCCCTGGGGAGATTCATTCTCATCAGCAACTCCCCTCCAGGGTCACTAAATTTACCAGACTTTGGACTCAGCCCGGTTACAAGAGGACAAGGTGACTTCCTCTGTCCTCGGTCAGAAGCTGTCTCAGCAGCTTTCCTGGAGGTTGCCAGTGCTCTGAGTGGGGCAAGCAGGTGGGTAGATCCAGGGCTAACCATGGTTCTCACAAGTGGGTCCTCACCAGGTCAAAGCAGAGTAAATTCCAGGTGTAGCTACAAGAGGAGAAAAGGGACGGAAACTAGAAAGTATTTGCTTTTCGGGGGTGCCCTGTGTGCACCTCAGTTACTCCTGCTCACTATTTACAAATAAGCCAGTTATTTGATATCTCAGGTGCTTCCTGTCCTCTGCTGTCTCTCCGCAGAATTCCCTCCCTGTCCTGCCCGCCTGCTCTCTCCAGGAGCAGGGTTTTGGTTCCGGGAACCAAAACACGAGCTAAGACAAAATAGTTGCAAATTCCTTTCAAGGACACAAGTCCAGGTTTGGCATTAATGACTCAGCCGCTTCAGACTCCGGCCACCCCTGCCCTCTCTGCTCCATGTCTATTGGGTGTGGCCTCCTGGAGGTCAAAGGCAGCATCGGTGCCCTGAAACCAGTGGAAGAGTCCAGAAGAGGACACAGCATGTCGGTCAGCTGTCTCGAGGAAGGGTCCCTGAAGGTGCTGAGGAGACTTCTGCTTATTCCTACTGGTCAGCACTGAGTCACTGGCCAGCCTAGCTGCACACGAAGTAGGAAAATGTAGTGTTTATGCAGGGTGACCAGTTCCCTGGCTCAAAGCTTTATTCTATGGAAGGAAAACATAATGGAACTTCTACAAATCAGTTCTCAGTAGCTCCGGCACACTTGGAAAATTGGCAAATATAATTCTTGGTGAAGCTATGTCGCTGTACTACTTTTAACGCATCCATGTATTTTGTATTTTTGCATTATTTATTTAAGTTTATTTTAATTTCTAAATTATATTTTAGTTCCTTCAAGTCCTGGGATCCTGTCTCTGTGTCCCCCGTAGCCAGCATAGGAGATATGTGTCCCCTACAGGAGACAATGGTTATTAAATGGAAGTCTGAATAAGCAGGCACAGTTGTTTATACTAAAAAAGATTTACCTGTGAACTCGTAGGACAGATCCACCTGAATATTTCAATTTAATCTATACTTCTGGCATTGATTGCCTAACTAAAGAACTAGGGGTCCCTTTATCTCAGTGGATGATTTTCTATAGAGTTAGATAGGAGACATACTATAAAAGGAATTTAAAATATAGGATTTTGATGGAATTATGCATTTATTAATGTGCTTAATATGCTAATTGCATAATAATAAAACAATATTAACATTCTTAAACTCCCAGGGTCAATTTTATTACTAGCATAAAAAGAGACTGAGCTATTTTTGTGGCTGAGAAGGCTAACTGCCACCCGCTTTTTACACTTTAGCTAAAAAGGTCTCAATGGACTTGGGTGTTAAGATTAGTACTTTTCATCTCTCTCTCTCCTTTCTTTTGCTCATAAGGAATATGCGCTAGAAGTTAAGTGATTTGTATGATGCTCTTGGGTTTAATCATTTTAGGTCTATTTAAGAAATTATTATTTGTTATATTTGTGCTTTGTGAACACTCTTGTAGAAATTCTTAAAATGCAACTGTATACATTTTGATAGGAGGAAAAATAGGATTACGTATTCAAGATCATTGTTGTGGGGAAAAGTACTTCACTAGAGAATCACACTTAATTTCAGTTGCTACCAGGGTTTGCACAACTAATAAAGACTAAGGTGATGGAAATGGTCTTAAGAGTTTGAAAGACTCTTCAAAGAATCTGTTTTCAGTGTTTTGCACATCCTGCACACAGCTCTCCATAGTGGCTGGACCAGTTTGCATTCCCACCAGCTACCTTGTGATACAACAATTTCACTCCTAGGAATCTACCTGGAGGACCAAAAACACTAATTTAAAAGTAAACCTGCACCTCTATGTTTATTGCAGCACTATTTACAATAGCTAAGACATGGAAACAACCTAAATGTTCCAAAACAGGTAAATGACTCGAAAACTGTGGTATATACACACAATGGAATTCTACTAAGCCATCAAAAAAGCTAAACTCATGCCATTTGGAGCAACATAGATGGAGCTGGAAGGGATTATGCTAAGCGGAAAAAGTCAGAAGGAAAAAGAAAAATATCAGATGGTGTCACTTATAGGAGGAATCTAGGGAAACTGAACAAAGGGTCAGCAAAAGGCAGGGCTTGCAAGCTGACCGTAGATCTGAGGCCTACAGCAGGGGAGGGAAGGCTGAGGGGTCAGAATGAGAGGGAGAGCACAAGAGAGCATGGTGATAGCTTATGGGTGCTATGGTGAAGGGACAACCACAGGAGCCACACCTGAGGGAGAAATCAAGCAATGAGCGAAAATGAACAATGATATAAGAAAATAAATCAGTTAAAAAAAGGTGCCTCTGGGGCCTCCTTGGTGGTGCAGGGGTTATTAGTGCTGGGAAGTTATTGCCAGCCACTGAGGCATGAGTTCGATCCCCGGCCAGGGAGCTGACCCACATGGCACAGCGGACCTCTCTTGTCTCTCAGCAGTGTATTTCAGTCGATCCGTCTGTTTTGCTCCCCATTCCGTTTCTGGCAAAACCTCTCACCCATTGTACCTCTGGCCTACACCTCAGTTCTTGTATGCATAAATAAATAAAATAAATCTTTAAAAAAATGCAACTCTGATTTCCTAACTTTAAAGGAAGACTAGAACTTGCATTTCTAAGAAGTCTCTAGGTGTCTTTGAAGCTACTTTTATCTGCTTGAATGACTTTGATGAGTTAACTTGCAAGACAACCCTCCTGCTTGGCTCCCCACCCCACTCAGCCCAGCTTGTGAGTAATGGCCACACGGGGGCGGGCCAGCTCCATGGAATAATACACTCTTGCGAGTGGTCGCTCTGAGCGTTTCCCCATTTGTCACTAATAAAAGAGTCCCTGGCATTACTGTAAACAAACGCCACAGACTCTTTAGATGGAAATGGGAGAGGCCATCTTATTTATTAATTGGTTAGCTTTTAAATATATTTTCCCAAGGGAAAGCGATGCATTACATGTTTTTAATGGTTAATTTTGAATTCCTACTCTCTTGTGTCTATTTCAAAATTTGGATTAAATGCTAGCAGTTGTATCTTGGACACACAGAAATGCTTCTTTTCTCAGAATTAACAGTGGTGTATATCCAAGAAGGCAATTACTGCAGGAAATAGGGATATAATACTTACAAAGAAAACAACAAGACATAGATCTGTTCCTCCCTTACAATGTTTGAATTACCTACGAGGCAGAAATAAAGACTTGTAAAAGGGAGGAGCAAAATGCTTTATGTTGTGTCTCAGTTTTTGTAGCTCTAAGAGAATCTGCCTCTAGAACAGGCTAGTTCCGTGCTCAGACTGCAATCCAAGCAGCAGTTACCAACTCTAAATTATTCCCACTGTCTTTTAACTGACTTTGCTCTCAAGTCTTCAGTTTACTGACTTTCTCACTAATCGTGTTATTCTCTAGGATCTAACTTCTGGGTCATTGATAGGTCCGTAGAGTCCTTGATATTTTACTCACAATGAGCAAAAAAATATAAAGGCTAAAAATATTCTTTTTTTCCCTACTAGAATAAATTACTTAGGCCTGTCATTCATTGGCTTTTATTAGCTTATTTTTATTTAATTTTATTTTAAATTTGTCTCTCTACTTTCATGCCAGTGATAATCAGCATGTTTTCTTTCTTTTTAGACTTACAGTTGTAAATTAAGTTGCTCATTTAAGACTGTGTCCTTGCTAAAATTGATGTTAAACTACAGAGTCTTAGAACTGATTACTAGGAATGGGTTGGTACTTTGAATATATTCTCCAAAATCGTGGCTGTTTGATTCATTTCATATTTCAGGAATAATTTTTATAATACACTAGCTATGTTTTCCTGGTGTGAGCTGTCTTTATGTCTGTTCTGAAAAGTTTTTGCTCTCTTTCAACTGCTTTTCTGGATAAAGGCTCAGAACGAACTAGAAACAGGTAGTAATTCTTTTCACTAAGAGTTTAATCTTTTTAATGAAATTTATATAACAACAACCAGGGTAATTTTGTGTATTATTATTATTGAAAACCCTTCCCCATAGCTACTTAGTTGTAGTTCCTGAGATGTCTTTATTTCCATCTAATCATTCCATTAGCCCATTAATTCCATCAAATATGCTCCCTTTTTGCATTCTATTGAAAGACATTTCTAGGTTAAAAAACGATCTCATGGAAAATATGATGTTGGTGTTTGTAGACCAATCAATGCTGTGGGAACCCCCTGTTGCTTTTCTGGGTGTCTGACTCTTTGGTCTTCCCTCCTCTTTTCTTAGTGGGTAAATGCTATCATGATTCTGAATTTAGTGACATTTCCTGTGGTCACATTTGACCAAAGGAAATGGCATAAACAATGGCATTAAAGTGATACTACCGCCCACATCGCTTTCCGTCTCCAGGCCTCCTGAAGTTTTAGCTTCCAGTCCTTGGCCAGCTACACTTTGGCTCCCTATGTCTTCCACAGTTGCATCTTGTTCTTTTTTTTAGAAATGCTGTTCCCTCTACTCAGTGCCCACCCACCTTATCCCCAAGATGGTTTGGTTCAGTCACGACTTATATGGATGGCGGGGCGGGTGAGGTACACTGTTGCTGAGGTGAGAAGCTGCACACCTGAGACATATACAGGACTGTACACTAAAGTTAGCTCAGTTAAAAGAAATGACTGGTGTAGGAGGTAGATGTTATTTCAAGCTGCAACAAGTCCGCGCTTGGAAATAGTCTGTGTTGTACAGTGTGACGGGGTCAGCCACACGTTGTATACACACGGGATCAAATGGATGCTGGGTGTCTGGTCAAACCATGATGGAATGATGAACCCCAAATGACCATCTCAGTGGCATTTCTGAAAATATCAAACATCAGACAATTCAGTTACAGTTTAATCTCCAACTTGACTATGACTAATGACCTCTGTGTTCTGAGCCCAAACATCTCTTCCCTACCTTAAATGAACTTTACCTTGTTGGTGGATTCCAGGAGGAAGATCCTTCCCTGGCAAAAAGGCACAGCTGTTGACATTCAGCCGGAGTCCTGGGGTGGGGGGAACTGAGGTGTCCAAGGAGTATGGACACATTGCTCTTTTTTAAAAAAAAAATATTTATTTATGCATACAAGAGCTGGGGTGTAGGCCAGAGGAGTAGGTGGTGAGAGGATTCACCAGAGACATCACCAGAGACAGAGTGGGGAGCAGAACAGGCAGATTGGTGGAAATACACTGCTGAGGGGAGCAGTGGGGAGACAGGAGACGTCTGCTGTGCCATGTGGGAAGTTCCCTGGCTGGGGATCGAACTTGTGCTGCAGTGGCTGTGGATAGCTTCACAGTGCTGAGACATAACCTGTTGTGCCACCAGGGAGGCCCTGGACACCATCTCATGACCAGCTGGACACAGTAGTCAAATAATTCCTGGGCTCCAAGCATGGTACCGAGCAGAACATTGATGTCAAACAAGGAGTCTTGCCTATCCCACCTGATCAAGTATGACCAGTGATGAAGGGTTAAAGCTGACACTGGATATCTAAGTGGAATCCTGTGTGATATATGACCTTTAGGCTGCAAGTACAGCGCGCACGTGTGCGCACACACATACACACACGGGCCAGGAACACATATGTCTTCTAAACGTTCTTGGTTAAAAACCCAATTGAAGGTGGATTTGGAAAAAAAAAATGTCAGGCTATAGAAGAATAAAGAAGTACTATTCCTGCAAAAAAAAAAACAAAACCCATTATTTCACCTGTGAAACATGATTTTATATACTCATATGACTCTCATGTAATTAGAATCTCTCCTCGAAAAATAGAATTTTAGTATAGCAATTGTCTTTTAGTAGTTATAGAACATTCATGTTTCTTTTTCTTCTTATAGGTTAGTTAGTAAACGCTACTTTGAAGATAAACTTTGTTTTCTCTAACTTCCTAGAGCATTTTGGCTTCAGTTTTCATCAAATATACATGATATTCATAACTTTGTTTTCATTTGTGCAGCCTACTCAGCTCACAAGTAAGTCTTTGTGAGTATGTAGTGTGATGTCTTCGATAATTTTGAACAT
Organism: Scalopus aquaticus; assembly: GCA_004024925.1. Taxonomy (NCBI): domain Eukaryota; kingdom Metazoa; phylum Chordata; class Mammalia; order Eulipotyphla; family Talpidae; genus Scalopus; species Scalopus aquaticus. Next base: position 15,031 of record PVIJ01012812.1, read on the forward strand.
TTACAGATGTGATCCTTTTCCACGATAAGTTAGAGGTAAACTGTGAATACCAAAAGCAAAATTTGGATAATAGACCATTAAGAGACATTGCCTTAGCAGACTCATTACTTTTAATACACATTTTCTACTTTTTCTTCCTGAAAGAGTTCACTGATGATCTATAGATTCGAAGTTCAGTTTGAGGTATAGCATGTAAATAAGATGACAGCAGTGCATCTGGGGAAGACTTTCAGTTGTGTTCATTGAAAAATACTCAGTGGATTCCACCCTCAGTAAGGAAGAATGTTGTAATTATGACTTGTGCCTTCCAAGAGAACATGTGGAAATTGTCAGCATACCTGCCATACATTTACCATCACTGATATGGATTGATGTCTTTATTAAAGGCGATAACAGAACTTGATAAAGAAAAATATAGAGACAATAGTCACATCACGGATAAAAACTAAAAGACAGGGAGACCTATATTCTTTTAAAAAAATTATTTATTTATGCGTACAAGTCCTGTGGTGTAGGCCAGAGGTGTGGGGGGTGAGAGGGCACACTAGAGACAGAGTGGGGAGCAGAACAGGCAGATCTACTGAAAAACACTGCGGAGGGGAGCAGTGGGCGAGACTGGAGACGTCTGCTGTGCTATGTGGGAAGTTCCTTGGCCGGGGATCGAACTTGTGCTGCCGTGGCTGTTAATAGCATCATAGTGCTGAGATAACCCCTTGCCACCAGAGAGGCCCTCAGGAGAGCTATATTCTTTAAGCTTGCTACAGTTCACTGGGGATGGAAGAGGGTGATCAATTCACTAATGACTTTTTCTTTTATATTCCAAACAATAATTAATAGAAAAATAACCAGTCCTTATGAAGAATGACTATATTTGATTCTTGAATATTCTTTTTTCCATTTGTTCCTCACTGTAAGATACATCCCGGGGGAAAAATATTATTCCGCTTAAGTGAGCAGCCCTGACTGTTTTCAAAGAAGCAATGTTATTACAACTGATTTGATGATTTGTTATTCAGAGTCAGAATAGCATAAAGACTGTACTCATGTTCTCTAGGGTAAGACTATGTTGACGTAAATCTTAGTTCTCATTCTCACTGCTCTACAACCTTGGGAAAGTGTCTCTTCTCTGGGCTTCAGTTTCTTTAGTAATATGATATGATGACATTAACAAAGGACTATTGGGATAGTACACACTTAGACTTATATAATAGTACCAGGAAAATTAGAGGCAACCAATAAATGTCAATTTTTTAGGTGCTAATTGTGGGCAGATTCACTTTAGTTTTATGTTCTATATAAGTTCCCCTTATTATTTACCAAGGTTTGAAATTTTCATATATTAGTATTTACTTCCACATGCAAACCTCTTTATCATTTCAAACTTCCATGATAGTGTTAAGCCCATATTTTAACCTTTCAGGTTTAAGAGCTTTCCAATAATAATGTATTGAGGTTAGTATGCATTCATGAATACAAGATGTTAAAAAAGTCTTTATATTTATCTTCTGGATAAGAAAATGCAGAAATGAATAGTATGTCATGCACTTCAGAGTTTCCTTGCTGCTCATCTGGCCAAGCCTGAAGCCAGTGATTCAACTTCCTTGCTGCCAATGTTTTATTTTCTGTGAAATAAAATACAAGTTTTCTTCAGAAAATGATGAGTTACCTTGACAGACAAAAATTGAATACATTAAAATAACTTCATCACCCATGTCACTCAGCATATTATAGTTTTTGCGTGATTATTTACAACTACCCTCCCCAACTTCAAGAGAAGACACATGAGAATTTTTCTAAGTCCTAGTACTTAAAAATTGGATATTGTATTGATTGGTAAGAATTATATTGGTTGATACTATATTTTTAATTACATACACAAGTCTAAATTAAACAGGTTACGTGTCTACCAAGATTCCCATTGCAATCCGGATAAAAACTAAAAGACAGGGAGACCTATATTCTTTTAAAAAATTTATTTATACATACATTTATACATTTATACATTATACATTTATTATTATACATTTATTATTATACATTATACATTTATTATTATACATTTATTATTATACATTATACATTTATACATTTATACATACATTTAAAATTTATTTATACATACCTCTGTTTTGCTAAAAGGTATTGCAGTGTGCAGTTTCATTTGTGGGACTTTTATTCAGGAGGTCTTCTAGACAGCGGACTGAAATTCATAGTTTGCAAAAGAAAATATATTTTAAGACTTCATCATTTTCAAATACTTGGGACTACAAAGAAAATAGAAATCTAAAATTTCTTAAATGGCAATTTATCTATTTATTCAGTTTTTTTCTCATTCAATGAAGTGTGACTTGCAAGTTTTCATTTGCAAGTCACTGATATTAAAGTATGAACTTTCTTATAACACTTACTTAGAAGGCCCTAACTGGTACTTTCATAATTGAAGTTCCTACATGTGGTTAATTGCATTCTACGTAGTTAGTAAGCCTGGGCAGTTAGGACAAAATGACCTAAGTTATTTTTCAGGCATAAAACACCATTGCTGTTACTACACATTCTCTTAGTCACAGAGTACCATTTATTTAATCATAACCACAAATCTACATCTGTCCCCTTCTTTACAGTACTGCAAACATTTCCCTCTTGAGATTTTCATTATTTTTATGTTGAGCTGTTATAATGGTCTGCAAACTCTGTCTTTAATCTCACCTTACAGTATTTTCCTCAGAATGCCTCTAAAGGTTAAGACTCTGATGAACAATTGAAAAATGTGACCCTTCCAACTAGCTTTAGAGATTATTGGTTATTTATATGCTAACAATTAAGTGCATTACAATTGAAATTTCACCATTTTTTAAAAAACAGCTCTATTTCCATTTCCAAATCTGAAATCTTTAACTTGCATCATTTCTCGTTGATGTGTTTGGTTTCATTTTGAAAAACCACTTTCTTCTGCAAAAAAATTCACTGTTACAGTTTTTTATGTATCCTTTTGGTTGTTTTCAAATTATTTACATGTTTGTGTGTAAATTCTCTTTTATTCTATTATCTTCCAATATTAGCAGATTATTTCATGTCTTTCTGACTTCTTTGTGTGAATTTACATGCAGGTATATGTTTGTACATATTTTGTCCTTATTTTAAAAAAATAAGCTTGATAAGTTCATGCATTAAATGTGGAAAAGAATGTTCACTTTCCACATATTAACCAAACCCTATTTAATAAATACCTGTCATTTTGAGAAGACTGCTGCATTATATAGTATATATTACATATAAAATATAAGAAGTGTTATAGCTATATATACATATACACACAAACACCATGACATGACATACATGTGCATATGATTTTATTATTAGGCTATTTTCTCTTATTTTGATTATATTTATTTTATGCTAGTACTAAGGTTAAACTACTCATAACTTGATAGATTATTTTAATAACTGGAAAGGCTAGATAGATCACTACCTTTATTGTTAGTATGTTTCAATATTTATTTTGCTAGTCTCAGAAATTATTAATTTTTGCATAACTTATGTTAAAATACAGTTTCATGAAAACATTTGTTTTGGAGTCACATAAATATTAGACGAATTTAGAACAGTATTATTATCAAAGTACTAGTCTTCCTACCAAGGTATATTGTATATAAATATACTCATTTCATTAATGCCCTTTTTTATGTTTTCAATCAATTATTACAGTCTCTTCCATATATACCATATGCAATATTGAATGCATGAATTTATAAAATTATTCATCAAGTTACTATAACATTTCAGAATAGTATCAAAATACAAAGAATAAACGTAAAACAAACAGACATGGACCATTCTCATGAAGCTAACAATCTAGAAGAGCTGGACATTGACTAGAGGACCACATAAATAATCACACAGCTCCTGAGACCATGACAGATGCTATAATGAGCGATACATAGATATTGTGGTAAAGAAATTTGGTCTGATTTTAAGAGAAGTTGATTCTTCTGTGATACTTGAGTACTCTAGGATGTAATTTCCTAGCAAAAAGTAGAAAAAGGATGCTTCAGGTAAGAGAATAGTGTTTGCATATGCACTGTAACAGGATAAAGGGATAATGGAGAGAAGTCCTGATTTATGCTTGTCATCCGAGAGTAATTCTTAACAACATATACTTGCCTTTATGATGTCATATGGTAACTTTGGCCATGAGTTAGTCAATGAACTAAAGAACAACCTTGTCTGGGGCCTACAGATGTGGTGCAAGAGTTTATGGACCCAGTAAGGAATAAGAGTATTAAGAAGAAAACAGTGAAGGGCCTCCCTGGTGGTGCAACGGGTTAAGCGCAGCACTATGAAGCTATCTAGAGCCATTGCAGCATGAGTTCAATCCTCGGCCAGGGAGCTTCCCGCATAGCCCAGCGGACCTCTCCTATGTCCCCTCTGTTCCCCTCAGCAGTGTACTTCAGTCCATCTGCCTTTTCCGCTCCCCACTCTGTCTCTGGTGAACCCTCTCACCACTCCATACCTCTGGCCTACACCCCAGCTTGTATGCATAAATAAAAAATAAAATTTTTTTTTTAAAGAAGAAAACAGTGAAGGTATGGTGAGTTTGTAAACTTTGTATTTTTTTTTTAAGATTTATTTTTTATTTATACATACAAGCTGGGGTACAGGCCAGAGGCGTGGGGCGGCGAGAGGGTTCACCAGAGACAGAGCGGGTAGCAGACAGGCAGATCAGAAACACACTGCTGAGGGGAGCAGCGGGCGAGGCAGGAGAGGTCTGCCGCGCCATGTGGGATTCTCCCCGGCCGGGCGTCGAACTCGCGGCACCGCTGCCGACAGCTCCCCAGCGCAGTGCTTAACCGCTGCGCCACCGGGGAGGCCCTGTAAACTTTGTATTTTGAAGAGGTTATGCTGGAAATTGATTAGAAGGGGTGAAGGTGTAGTAGCTAGATAACTTGGAGGCTAGTATAGTAATGGACAGAGATGGGGGAGATTATTGTCTGTGATTACGTAAGAGGTAACACATGGGTAGATTACGTGGGTAGATAACATAATTGACTTGTGGCTTCATTTCATTTGCCATAAGGGTCAAGAAAAACAATAGTAGTAAATATCTGGTGTTTTTCTTGATTTTGGTAAGACTCAGAGCCAAGAAGATGTTTGTTTAGAAATGTAGTATACTAGATGTTTTGTAGAAGATCTCGAAGAACAAATGTCCATAAGAGAATAAAATATGGACTTAGATAACTGAGTGTTAGCTCTCGCTGGTATATAATAAAACTGTTAATTTTCTTCCCAGTATAGGAGTTCTTTTTATACTGATTATTTTTATTTCAGTAGATTTTCTGGTAATATCTTGGTAAGAAACTACATCATATGCAGGTAATGTTGGTACTCAATTTTTAATATCTAAAGAGGTATTTCTGAACTGTTGCATTTCTTTGGTCAAGAAAAATAATTGTTGGGAGATCATTTTATCAGTCACCTGCCATGCCTTGACTCCCTTAGGAATTGCTTGACAAAGGTCGCAAACCAGAGTTGCAGTCGGATGTGATATCTCTGCCCATAAGAGAATTATATATAACATTTTGTAGGTAAAATAATAAGAACTCTCCTTTTTCTGTAAGGACTATGATTGGGTTTCTCTAGTATGCCTGCATGCATATAGCCCTTCCCTCATTGTTTAAAGCCCCATGAATGGGCCCAAATGCTGAGCTGCTCCTTTGATAAGAATGCATTCTTGCCCAGTTAGGAGTTAATGATCAATACTAAAGAACATTTACTTCCCTTCCATACATTCTCTGACTTGCTTCGAGGAGTCAGCACAAGATGGTTTCTTAGATTAACTACTTTAGGAAACCTTCCTCAAACAGGATATGTTTTCTCTGTCCCAGTATGTTTTAAGCTAAAAAGTTTTAATTTACTAACTAGGATAATCAAAGCAGGACTACCTACGGAGGAGTTAAACAATCAGCCTTCCAGTTAATTGACCATTGTCCGCAGGCAAGTAGCTTCCCTTCTTTTAACCATTAAACCTAAACAAATGCAGGACTGCTCTCGTTAATGTAAAAATGTCCCTGCTCAAAGACCACCACTCAGAATAAAGTCCTACTGCTTCCTTTACTTTAAGGAAGTTAAGATAGTATGGTTTCACAGAGTAAATATTCAGCATCCCCTGTAGTCTCCAGTTGGCCAAACATCAGTCATAAAACATCTTAACCTCAAAGAAGTAAATCATTATAGACTTCATACTTCAAACAGGTAAATCTATATCCTAGATGTCCTGTTTTTTTCTGAAACTAGTAATTGATCACTGTCTGTTTAAAATATACACACTTAAGCTATATAATCTATTACTGTCTGTTACAAATGTACTTGCTTGCTAATTTTGAGTATAAAAGACCCGCTTTCTGGGCAATAAAGCGGAGCAGCCTTGAGCATTCCCTGTGTGTGCCTGCTGTCTCTCACTCCCCTTCCTCTTCCCTCCTATCGCCAACGCCTTCCCCACCACCCTGGGAACCGACAATAACTTTGCTCAGAGCCGGCCTCCAAAAGTCACCCTTGACTACCTGATTCCATTGAAAATGACTCTATTTTTTCTTTATGAAAGATGATATTCTCTGAAGGTTCTTAAAGATATCTTTAGTCCGGATATCTTCCTGTTTCTGGAGATCATTTGAAATAATGCTAAAGTCACCTCATCGATTTGGGTGGAAATCTTCCAACTTTTAAAAACACTAAAATTTTATCCAAGAGTCAGCTTGTGTTGTTAAGATATTTTCAAATTCATCCTTAAAAAGAAGTCAGATATATATTTGGATGCAGATCTTTGATTATTCATTTATCTAGAAAATCTGGTTATTTTATTCAATTTCTCTACACTGTCTTGCATTTCTTTATCATATATGTCTTTATAGAAAAGCACACATTTCCACAAGCTATTTAAATATTTATTATTGAACATTGTATGTTATGCTTTATATTCTGAAACAATTCACTTTGAAATGATAGTTTTTTTGATCTAATAGTGTCTTTTGAATATTTATATTCTGTGTTTTTCTGTGTTTTATAAATCTAACTTAACTTATTTTCAATATTTGGAGCAATTTTTCACATTTCTGATTTGCTAAGAGTATTGTTTTATGGGCTTATTTTTAAAAAGCTATATATTTTAAAATAATATTAAGACATATTGAGTTCAAGCAATGCACAGATTCATTCCAATATATTGATCACTCATTTCATTTTTGGATGAATGCCTGCCCACCCTCTTTTCCTTCCACTATTAAATTCTCTTTCAAATTATTTGATTCAATGACCTTACAGTTAATTTTTAATTGCCCCCAGCCAAAACATCTAGAAATATTTTTCCATTTTATTTCATCTAATGGTTGGAGATTCTATGTCAAATAAAGTGTCTTAAGCCTTCTTTTCAATAATTTACTTAGCAAAAGAGGCCACACGGACAGTTTATGAAAAATACAGAATGCTGCAGTTATTTTCCATTTTTTAATTAACACACTCAACTAGCTATCTACTAACATCTTTGGTACTTCGCTTGGGTCTATCTTATCTTTGCTAATTCAAAAATTGAATTGATAAAACAGCCCTGTATTTAAAATAACAAATAAGAAAAAAATGCATTAAGGATATTTTTAAAATCAATTTTACTTCCAAAATTTTACAGCTATGTAACTGACTAACAAATGAATAAAATCTGAGGGAAAATGCATTCTTGTAATTTAATTTAAAATCAAATTAAGGGAATAACTCTAAAAATTACTTACCCTTAGCAATCATAAATGCAGCTACTCCCAAAGCAATTAAATAAAGGGAGGCAAATATTACTGCAGCCAAGCATGACGGAGACACTGTGCAAAGAGAAAGAAGTGAGCCTTTGAGACACCAACAGAAAGAAGATGCCGGAGTTGGGAATGGAAAAAATTTGGTTGGGAATATTCAATCTACTGGAATCAGACTGAAATCTAAACTCATGGCAGCACCACATTGGGGGAAAATATACCCCAGCCTGTTAGGGGAGCTCTAAAATTTCTTCTGTTGATTTGGGTACAGACAGAGAAGATAGAATATTTTTATATAGGAACAGGTTGTCTGTGGACTAAGTTGTCCTCTTAAGAAAATCTTTTTTTTTTTTAAAGATTTATTTATTTTTTTTTATTTTTTATTTTTTTTTTTTTTAAAGATTTATCTTTTATTTATACATACAAGCTGGGGTACAGGCCAGAGGTGTGGGGCGGCGAGAGGGCTCACCAGAGACAGAGCGGGGAGCAGAACAGGCAGATCAGAAATACACTGCTGAGGGGAGCAGCGGGCGAGGCAGGAGAGGTCTGCCACACCATGTGGGATTCTCCCCGGCCGGGCGTCGAACTCGCGTCGCCGCTGCCCACAGCTCCACAGCGCAGCGCTTAACCGCTGCGCCACCGGGGAGGCCCAAAGATTTATTTATTTATGCATACAAGAACTGGGGTGTAGGCCAGAAGTGTGGGGTAATGAGAGGATTCACCAGAGACAGAGTGGGGAGCAGAACAGGCAGATCTACTAAAGTACACTGCTGACGGGAGCAGCCGGTCAAGGCAGCAGATACCTGCTGGGAATCCCTGGCTGGGACTTGAACTCATGCTGCAGAGGCTGCAGATAGCTTCATAGTGTTGAGACTTAACCCACTGCGCCACCAGGGAGGCCTCTCTTAAAAAAATCTTTTAAAGACCGCAAAGGAGCCTTCAGAAATCCTACTGGAGATTTAATTTGTTAATCTCTTGTCGGAGGCCGGCTCTGACCGAGGTTGGGTTCCCGGGGGTGGTGGGGAAAGCGTGGGCGGCAGCGGGTTCAGTGGGGAGAAGGGGGTGGGGAGTGAGTGGGGAGAAGAAGGTGGGGAGCGAGAGACAGCACACACCAGAGAA